>CAUYLG010021989.1:0-93640 GCA_963573385.1 Cacajao melanocephalus
GCTCCTCCGCCGGGAATCTCCTAGTCTGTGGGCAACAAAAATTCGTCTGAAAGTGCGGCGTCCACTCGCTCTCTGCGCTTTCACTGGGAGCTACAATCCTGAGCTGTTGTTAATCGGCCATCTTGGATCTCTCTCCCCCCAAATCTTAATTAAGCATTTTCTCTTTGGTAATAATCAATCAGAATAATAGTGGAATGCTAGGATAAACAAAGCCTAGACTTTTTTTGTTTAATTCTAACTTACAGGAATGAAAATCTTACGATGGTGGTGGGATATTTTCTAATATCTAAAGGACAAATAAAGAGAATTAATAGATGAGTTGGGGGGAATCCATATGAGACTGTGAAATATAGATGCCTTGAGGCAGGAATTTTGGGGCTTTGAGAGATTAGAATGCTCAGTGAGTAGTAATTTTAATTTAATTTGGGCATGGTGATGATCAGGGATCAGACCTTGAGATGGTTTGTCTCAGAGTTGAGACCCAAAAGCCTGGTATGGAAAACTCCTCATCACAGTTACTTTGGGATCATGGTTTTACCAGAGAAAAATCACCCAGGGAAGGAATGGAAATTGTTCTGCTCTTGTCCTTGTGTCATTGAACGTAGTTCACAAGTCTTGTTACATGCATTGTCTTGAGTTTTTGAGAGATAGCAGTGACACTTTCTTGAGGTGACATACACAAAAACCACTGGGTTGGTAGTCATTACCCTGGGCAAGGAGAACCAAGTACCACTCAATTTAAGGGATATTTAAAATAGGTTATCTTCAATATATTTTAATTACGTACTCTAAAGAATGTTTATATTTTTGATGGGGGTGAAATAAATTAAAACAAGGGTAGTTTGGATAGAGGCGAGGTGTTGGTCCTTATTAACTATTCTAGGAGTTGCATCAGCTAAAGAAGAAACTCTCTCTCTCATTGAAGGATATACTTCTGAATGGAAAAAATTTGCTGAGATTTACTTTTTAAACAGCATTTGGTTGATCTGGTTTTTCATTTTCTATAGCACTTCTTGTTCTCTGAGACATACTAGTTTTGAAAACATCACTAGTGGCAGGTAGGGTCAGTGATCAAAATAATCATGGTAATAACTGCCTTTCATTAAAGACCTAAGATATGTCAAGCATTGTGCCTGATGCTTTTCATACGTTGCATTTTTTTTTTTTTTGAGATGTAGTCTTGTTCTGTCGCCCAGTCTGGAGTGAGTGGTGTCATCTCAGCTCACTGCAACCTCTGCCTCCTGGGTTCAGGCAATTCTCCTGCCTTAGCCTCCTGAGTAGCTGCCACGCCCAGCTAATTTTTTGTATTTTGGTAGAGACGGGGTTTCATCGTGTTGCCCAGGCTGCTTGCAAACTCCTGAGCTCAGGCAATCCACCTGTCTCGGCCTCCCAAAGTGCTGGGATTACAGGCATGAGCCACTGCACCTGACTACATTATTTCCAACAGCTTTTTTTTTTTTTTTTAAATCACATACATTAACAAACTCACCCCTAGGATGAAGAATCTAAGATTCATAAAGCTTAGGCCTCTGCTTGAGTTCACAGGTCTCGTATGTGACAGGCCTGAGATTAAACCTCTGGTCTGAATTCTTCTAGAGCCTACTCTGTTTCACTTCCCCCATCCTAAGGCCAGTCTTCTTTTTTCTTGATTCAGTCGTCTTTTCACTACTTCACAGTGCATCTTGGGATAAAAAGCTCCTTCCATCTGAAGTACCCAAAGCAGGTGTAAACAAGAAACGTGAAAATGATAACCAAATACAATTTGAGGATTGTCTGTTGGCTTCATTTACATGGGATCCTGATGCCCTTAGCCCCAGGATTCCTTTAAAGTTACCTTTGCCCAGGGGTTGGCATTATCTAGCTCTATCTCTTTCCTGCATTCCCGCACCCTTCCCCTGGGTTTTCTCTGGTGTGCCCTGTTAGCCAAATGGGAGCCTTACCTGCTGGCTAGCTGCTCACTGTGTCCTCCTCTGAAGGCTGCACCCGGCTCCCAGTGTAACAAACAGTTCAGCGTCACCTCCTTTCCCCCTGACTTAGAGTATCCAAACTCCCAGGTAGGCGCCCATCCCTCACTTTAAAACCCCTCTGATAGCAATATCTTGTTAGATGCAAAAGGTCATTTGACAGTGAAATTTAGACCTGTTCCTCAGCAATAAACATCTCCAACATATTGTCAAAATGATTTGCAAATGAGCTAGTGAATATAATCTTATTTGGCAAAGCATCTACTAGTTTTGGGGCTATACCCCCAAGAAACAGGATTTTGAAAAACACGCCGATATTTGCAGTAGAATTTTAATGGGATTTCTTGTTTGACACTGTCTACTGACCACACAGACCATGAATGAGCTTACCTTAGTGCTTAAAAGCTGAAGCTTCTCCTGTAAGTAACACATGAGGAAAGATCATAAAAATAATTATGCAAACATCTGTGGTATCTCAAGTCCTGAAAATTCTGGAGTCCTACTAGGCAGTAGAATATAATTTCTTGGTAGACATGATACCATTGAATAATCTTAATTGATTAATTTTTAAAAATCTAGGCTTTCACTGTGCATAACTGCACCTCTGCTGATCTTCAGGCATTTTTAGTCAGGTGGTAGATAGCAGAGAATCCTTAGGTCAAGGTTTTGCCAGTGTACCTGTGGGAAACCAAAATATGCAACCCCAATATATGTTTCTTTGACATATTTTGAGATGGCTAGTCAGAGGAGCTGTATAGCTCTGAAAATAGCTCTGAAAGGCTGTCCTTTCTTAGGGAAGATTTACACCTGCAGAAAAAGCTACATTAGTAAGGCAAACGGGATGCTTGGCAGAGGCTTTCTCAGAGGTCCCTTTGTCTGCCTAAGAAGATTCTAAAAAAGATTCACTGACAGAAAAAGGAGGCTAAAGGTCTGATACTTCTAAATCTCTTAACAGAGAAACTTTTGCCGCAAGATACATCTATTCTTTCTTAGGACTGAGTACCTGGGACACTTGATCTACGTAACAAGAAAGCCTTTGCTTGCCATGCTTCTCTTCAACCTTACATAATTTCGAGGAGCTTCAAGCCCCTATCCCTTTCTGTATGGTATAAAAATTTCAGTTACCTGGCCCTTCTTTGAGTTTCATATTTTGTATAACACCAGTGCTCTTGCACCTTAATACATTTTTATGACTTTTTTTTCCTGTTAATCTGTTCATTGTCAGTTTATTTCAGCAAAATTAAAGACTCAAACCTTCAGAGGAGGAAAAAGAAATTTCCTTCACTTTTAACAAAAGTAATGAGAAAATTCTCAGTATATTCTGATTATAGTGGTCACTGAAAATAATAGCATAGAATTGTGCTTTTGAGTGAAATATGGTAATCCCATGCAGCAGATATTTAGAGGGTCCTTTCGACAAATAATTATGATGCTGTATTAGAAAGTGCTTGTTACACAGTAGGAGAATTGCTTGAATCTTGGAGGCGGAGATTGCAGGGAGCCAAGATCATGCCACTTGTTAAAGAAATTAAATATGGCCTGAAAAGGACTCTATACTTCTATATTTGAGACCTACTGGATGAAATGTAACCTAGCTTAATAGTCAGATAAAATTGGAAACCTAACTTAGTAGTATGCAACTGTGACAAAAGCTGAGTGTTGGCTAATCCTAGTGGCCATACTTAAACCACTCATAGACTGCGGAATGTTCAAACTGCGTTAAAATGAGGCAAATGCTGAGTTGTAACCAATCTCCCTGTTTCTGTACCTTACTTTTGGTTCCTATGCCTCACTTTACCTTTTTGTCTATAAATTTGTTCTGACCATGAGGCATCCCTGAAGCCTCTGTGAATCTGCTGTGATTCTGGGGACTGCCCAATTTGTGAATGATTCATTACTCAGTTAAACTCCTTTAAATTTAATTCGGCTGAAATTTTTCTTTTATCACACTGCGCTCTAGCCTGGGCAACAGAGCATGACTCTGTCTGAAAAAAAAAAAAATTCTAACAATACAGATAAGTCACAGTTTCTACCTGTATGATATTCACTTATAATTCAGGCCCATCCTCAGAGATAATCACAATAAATAGGGCATATCATTTTAAAGCTAATGCTAGGTTTTCTCATACATAGAGGTGCTACAAAAATATATTGTAACTTTTAATCAGAATGGCTAGTGAGTTGCATATTATTTTGCCATATGGCTTTGCTACTTCATAACATGAATGCAGGGTCTTTCTATGATAACACGCATAGATGTACTTCACCTTTGTAACTACCCAGTAGCATATATATGCCATGATTAATTTAGCCATCTCCTTCCAATGGGCACATAATTAGTTTACCCATTTATTGCTATAACTTATAGAACTGAAATATTCTGAATGTAAAATATTGAGCTAAAGTCTATTGTTCTGATAGCAAAGTGGAAATTAGGTTCAAGTGGGTAGTGTGTGGAGATTTTAAATTTGTGTACATAGTATAAAAGTTTCATCCCCCAAATGTTTACCCATTCATATTCTTACAAATTAATGCATGTAAATATTGTAAATGCTTATATTTTATTTTATAAACCAAAATGCTTAATTTGAGTGCTTCTCAAATTAGATTCAATTAGAATGACCAGGTGACAGGGAATGGGGTCAGATGAGACACTCCCACCTAATATGGGATGAGGATCCAGGGAGAAAGCAATTTTCAGGGTTTGTGAAAGAGACCACATGTGTTAACAAAACCAGGTCTAGAGTGCCCAGAGCAAACTGGTAGTCACAATTCTGAATGCAGATGATGTGGTTTGGGTGTGTCCCCACCCAAATCTCACCTTGATTGTAATAATCCCCAAGTGTCAAGGGCGGGGCCAGGGGGAGATAATTGAACCTCAAGGGCAGTTTCCCCCATACTGTTCTTGTGGTAGTGAATAAATCTCACGAGATCTGATGGTTTTATAAATGGGAGTTCCCCTGCACAAGCTCCCTTGCCCTCTGCCGTGTGAGACGTACCTTTGCTTCTCCTTTACCTTCTGCCATGATCATGAGGCCTCCCCAAACTGTGAGTCCATTAAACCTCTTTCCTTTATAAATTACCCAGTCTTGGGTATGTCTTTATTAGCAGCATGAAAATGAACTAATATAACAGAGTTTAGTGTAGGATGGAGAAAGCACTAGGAGAGAAGGTAGGGAATCTGGGTGGAGAGTCCAGGGCAACTCAAATGACTAGGTTTGGGGAATCTCTGGATCACAAGTAATAGCTAGATATTGTATGGTTATCAGAGTGGATAGGTCTACTGGATGAAAAAACCAGAGGCATTACAGACACCCACCATCTTTTAGAATGTCCCTGTCTACTGTCGGGCAAAGTATAGTTGTCTCTTCTGCAATATCCAGTAACGTGGTTGATTATTTCTAAGAAAGCTACGTGTCTTGACTACTCTGTTGGTCCACTGAACACTTTCCAGTTTATCAGGACTTGGACCTGTCTTGATTAATGCTGAAAATGTATATTTCATCCTTTGTACAGTAGACCCCCTCCACTGTGATCAGGAATGTGAAAATGGTAGTGAGTAACGAAAGACATTTGAGACACATCAAAAATACCAATGAGCAGTGGAAGGCAGTATCCAACTGCAAGGAGGAAATTAGGAAAGATTTACCCTAGTACTAATTTCTTCAGTTTCTTTGTAGATACTGGGCTTGGTATGGACATGTCTCTTAAAACAATCCAGACAGATTTAGACCCTGTGAAGATTGTACTCTTCCTTTCTGAACTGACTAGGGAAAAATTAGATGTGAGGGGCCCAATGAAGGAAGGATCACACATTGTACCCAGACAAAACTGGGGTCCACCTGCTGGGTCTCATGGTCCAACAAGATGCAGACAGACTGGGAGAGAAGAGAGTTTATTTCTCTAACCAGCCCCAGGGAGAAGGTTAGGGAAATTCACCAGACCAACTCAAATTTACAAGTTTTTCTTCAGCATTTATATACATTTAAGCTCTATGCCTACATGCAGGTGTGCACCTACAAGCAGGAGTGTTTTACTGAATCTGTATCTAATCTTTAACTAGGGTCTGGGGTGTGAAAAGTTTATCTAGGGCCTTGGGAAATTTTCTTAATCATCTGGAAATTTTCTCTAGAGCCTTGGGAAAAGTTCTTAATCTTAAGTGGGCCCTGGTACCAGGTGTATGTGTAAGAATGCTTTTATCATTCAATCAGTTGTTAGGGTCTGAGAAATCCCAGATAGGGTCTTAATGGGTTTGTTTTCACATTCCAGCCCTTGTATTCAGTCACCAGTTTCTCCAGTTCTTTAGTGTTTAACTCATACATTCATCAGAATTATAGTAAAGGGTTAGTGGAAACTGGCTGCTCTGGTTGCTAATGGAAACCTAGCCAGCCAAAGTATCACCTTACTGTGGGCATCTCTAACTCCAAGACAGTGCTTAGGCCTGGGGAGGAGAGATCCATAATGATGTTTCCAGGGAAAGTTTCCCAAGGGAATTCTCAAATAAGGTCAGCAGTTACAACTTAACACGTAGAGTTTCTTTCTTGGATTCAGAAGAACTTGCCAAGTGGTAAGCTCCAAATTTTGAGTATTTAAATGTGAGCCTCTGGTACTTTAATTCACTCATTCCTTCATTAATTCATCTAGCAAACAATGTCAAACATATGCTGAGGGTGCATCATGGACCATAAATGGGAATGTGTTGAAAGATGAAAATCACTATTTACAAAATTTAATGAGAACTCTGGTAATTACCAAGAAAACTTACTGTGTTTCTGCTGGAGTCTCTGACTTTGGCTTCTCTGAAGATTTGAACATCACAGGCTGCTCAAATACTTATAGATATCATTTATAAAAGGAGTAAGCTTTTTAAAATTAGTTCATTTATTTATATCTGATGCTCATTAAGAAGCCAGATAATTTTAATTCTCATATTTATCTACAACATAGTTGTTGCCACTTTCTATTTTTAGGAAAAAACTTTTGGAAATCATAGTAGAGTCCACATGAGCTGTTATTGTTTGATATTCTTGGAGCTCTCAACCAGCCCTGAGATCTTAAGGAAGCCACTCAGTCTTATTACATTTATAACACAAAGACATTGAATGTACCTATTGCACCAAACTTTAGTATTTCATGAAGCAGAAGTGACAGGTGTTAGAAAAAAGGCAAACTATTCTATAGAAGGAGACAAAATATTGGAGACACTTCCTCTTTTGCAATGAGAAAATTCTCCAATAAATATTACAGCTCTTCTTTTAATTAAAATGAAAACAGTTCAATACAAGAAAATACATCTCAATATTTGCTAGCAAAACAATTAGAAAGTGATTGCTATCTTGTCTCTAAACCCAGCCTGTACTTTTTGAGAAAAGAATGCGTTTTTTTTTTTTTTTTCCAGTTTATAACTTAACATTTGTAAACCATCACTCAGACCCTCACTCACTGAAACAATGAAATTACAATATTTTTTCAAGGAATAGCAATCACAAATCAAAAATAAACATCAGCAATCTTTGTAAAAAAAAGTATAAAATTATTTTTCTTCCCCCAAAATATAAGTAAAAATATACAAAACAACCTGTTTTGCCAATAAAAATACAACATGTTTTATACATAAAAATATACAAAACTAATTCATGTTTTCTGAAGGAAAGAAAGAAACATGAATTTGACTTTACTAGTAAATTAACTATTACGCAGAATAAGATTACATCAGCTTATGTTGTCCTGAAAAAGCAACATGAAATCTATTAAACTGATTGATAATTTTATGAAAACTAGTAGAAGGTACAGTCTTACATATACAATTTAAAATTTATGCTAGAAAATATTTCATAAGTGGTAATAAGAAATAGGAAAAGAATTGAGGTCAATGTACCTTGACAAGAAATATTTTCTTATCAAAGAGAACACTTGTAATAAACACAGGTATATTTCCAAGAAATGTTATTGCCATCAGGCTCATAAATTGTATTTTCAATTTCTATGAATTAAAAACTATATTTCTACACAATTAGCAGCCTCCATATATTAAAAAAATATCTGTGGTGGTAATTAGCCCTGGTGAAAGAGCACTTACTTTATTTTTCGATATCTTTATTTGAATACAGTCTATCTGGATGTATAAACTGCTTCTTAAAGGAAAGTTGTGTAATTTCGATCACAAGTTTCTACTTACAATGTCATTTCTCTTGGGCATGAATTGGATCTCAAGTAGCATGGAAAAATGAGACTTTCAAACATGTTTAACTTTAATCCTTTATTTATCCTAACCCATTTATTTCTTCAAAGAAAATGCAAGGCTGTCATTGCAGGTGGTGATTGGAGATATTTTTCTTTTACTCTTCTAGAACTTTCAACTATAGGAACATATAGATATTGGCAATGAATTTGGACTTACAAAAAAATTTAAAATTTTTCTTAGGTGCTCAATTCAATGTGTGTTTAGGGCCAGGACGTTTTCATACCTCTGTTAGTGCAGTGGTAGGTAAGTACAATGAAAAAGCACCACCTTTTGGGGAAGGTATGTAGAAAAACTTTCATATTATAGCCAAAAGCATGAGCATGATGATTGCATTTGGGTCACAGATGACTTTATGACTTTTACTGGCATAAAAGTATGGCATAATTTTAAAGAAAAGAAACATAAATGAAGAGCACATATAGATGAATTATATTAAAAGAGCTAAAATATATGCAGCAATCATTATACTAAAAATGTCACTAATTGGCAATGGTACTGAAATGTAGACACAGCAAACAGTATATTGAGGTAAATTATAAGATCTTAATCTAAGTGTTAACTATTAGAGTAATTTAAAGAATTAAAATGTGTATTAGGAATATTCTAAAAATACCACTGACCTCACAGTCTCAAAAACTCCATAGAATCAGTCAAATGTAAGAGAGAATACTATAAACTATAAATAATAATCAAAGTGATTAAGACAGCATCCCAGCATTAAAGAAATACATGATGCAGTAAAAGAATAATGACAAGTAGACAAACCACAGTGTTATTTGGTAAAAGATGGCAAGATATTCAAACAAAAGCTCAAGGGAGGCAGTGACATTTGAAATAGGCCTTGAAGAATGCTAAAATTTTGAAAGGGTTGTTTTAAGGCAAGAGAAAACTTATATTCTATCAGAAAAGGAAAGTGGTGTAAGGCAAGGGTGTTTTTTCAGGAAAAGAAGAAGTACGATTTGAGTCATGCGTAAGAAAAGAGAAAGCAAGTAGTGATAAGATTTAGGAGGGCTGGGGCCACATCATGATGGGCTTGAATGCCAGAATGAGGGATCTTATTTATGAACAAAGAATAACATGACGAGCATACCAATTCAGGCAGATCAGACAGTAGTGTTTGGGGGAAGTACTTTTTCCAAGAAAGCTATATTAAAAAGCAGAAAAAGTAATTATACTGATAAACAAGATAAATCAGAGATTGTGACTGAAATGGATTTGAGATGAAATACAAAAATGCAGAGAAATAATAGTAGAGATAATAGTCACAATGTACACTAGAGCCCAAAAAAGGGCTTGGATCAGAAAAGGAGACTGTTCTTTCTATCAGTTACATAGTGCCTAAGATCTTCTAAAAAGGAAAGAGGTATATGCTCACTTTGGCATGACATAAACTAGAACTGGAATGAAAAGACTAGAGGTAGTGGGGGAAAATTATTAACTGTAAAGAAGTATTAACATTGCTGTAAGGCAGGAATACAAAGATGTATACATTGCCACCAATTTAGCCACCAACTCTTGTCACTTTCAAAGTACAAGGAGTTCTCTGCACTCCATGAAATGAAGATCTGCTATGTCTTAATAACGCATAATCCAGTTACCAACTAAAAATAGTCTGGGCCTGACCTTGAAAACCCAAATGGTGTGAGAGCCACGCAAACCAAAAGAAGTGTCATGTGGAAATAATACACTGATGACGCATGTCTCTCTAAAATGTATAAAATCAAGCAGTACCCTGACCACGCTGGGCACATGTCGTTAGGCCTTGCTAAGGGAGTGTCATGGGCACATCCTTAACCTTGGCAAAATAAATTTTCTCTTTTTAAAAAACTTTTAGGGTTGGAGGTACATGTGAAGGTTTGTTTCATAGGTAAACTTGTGTCACAGGGGTTTGTTGTACAGATTATTTCATAATCCAGGTATTAAGGCTAGTACCCAATCGTTACTTTTTCTGCCCATCTTCCTCATCTCAC
Source organism: Cacajao melanocephalus (assembly GCA_963573385.1). Lineage (NCBI taxonomy): Eukaryota > Metazoa > Chordata > Mammalia > Primates > Pitheciidae > Cacajao > Cacajao melanocephalus. The sequence continues at coordinate 10,179 of CAUYLG010021989.1, forward strand.
CCTCCATTCTCAACTAGAACCCACTATCTGTTGTTCCCTTCGTTGGGTTCATGAGTTCTCATCATTTAGCTCCCACTTATAAGTGAGAACATGCAGTATTTGGTTTGCTGTTCCTGCATTAGTTTGCTAAGGATGATGGGCTCTGGCTTCATCCATATTCTACAAAAGACATGATCTCATTCTTTTTTCTGGCTGCATGGTATTCCATGGTATATAAGTACCACATTTTCTTTGTCCAATCTGTGATTGATGGGCATTTACACTGATATCATGTCTTTGCTATTTGGAATAGTGATGAAATGAATATAACGTGTACATATGACTTTATAGAGATTTGTATTCCTCTGGTTATATACCCAGTAATGGGATTACTGGGTCATATGGTATTTCTGCCTTTAGCTTTTCGAGGAATAATCATACTGCTTTTCACAATGGTTGAACTAATTTACACTTCCACTAACAGTGTGTGCGTTCCCTTTTCTCTGCAACCTCGCCAACCTCTGTTATTTTTTGACATTTTAATAATAGTCATTCTGACTGGTGTGAGATGGTATCTCATTGTGCTTTTGATTTGCATTTCTCTAATGATCAGTAAAATTTGAGTTTTTAAAAAATATGCCTGTTTACCACATGTATGCCTTCTTTAGAGAAGTGTCTGTTCATATTCTTTACCCACTGTTTAATGGGGTTGTTTTCCTTTTGTAAATTTGTTTAAGTTCCTTAATGATGCTGGATATTAGACCTTTGTCAGATGTATAGTTTGCAAAATTTTTTTCCCATTCTATTGGCTGTTCATTTATTCTGTTGATAATTTTTTTGCTGCACAGAAGCTCTTAAGTTTAATTAGATCCCATTTTTCAACTTCTGCTTTTGTTGTGATTGCTTTTGGTTTCTTTGTGATGCAATTTTTGCCTGTTCCTATGTCCAAGATGGTATTGCCTAGGTTGTCTTCCAGGAATTTTATAGTTTTGGGATTTACATGTAAGTCTTTAATCTATCTGGTGTTGATATTTTTATATGGTGTAAAGAAGGCGTCCAGCTTCAGTCTTCTGCATATGGCTAGCCGGTTATCCCAGCACATTTATTGAATTGGAAGTCTTCTCTCCATTTCTTGTTTTTGTCAGCTTTGTTGAAAATCATATGATTGTAGGTGTGGGATGTAGGTGTGTTTCTGGGATCTTCTTTTGTAGAAGTACCATGTTGTTTGGGTTACTATGGCCCTGTAGAATAGTTTGAAGTTGGGTAATGTGATGCCTCTGGCTTTGTTTTTTTTGCTTAGAATTGCCTTCATTTTGGGACTCTTTTTTGGTTCCATGTGAATTTTAAAATAGTTTTCTTGTAGTTCTGTGAAGAATGTCATTGGTAGTTTCATAGGAATAGCATTGAATCTATAAATTGCTTTAGGTAATATGGACATTTTAATGACATTGATTCTTTCCATGAGTATGGGATATTTTTCCAATGTTTATGTCTTCTCTGACTTTTTTGAGCAGTGTTTTGTAATTCTCCATTGTAGAGATCTTTCATGTCCTGGTTAGCTGTATTTCTAGGTATGGCAGAATAAATCTTTAAAATTGATTGATAACTGTTTCAGATACTTATGGTTTACAACATTAGTAAATCTATATATATATTTTTCCTATTAATCTGCCTTTTGTCTGTTGATTTTCAGCAAACCTTCAAAGGGTGAAGGGGACATTTTTTTGTTTCTTGGCCCCTACAACACAAAGAATAAAAAGATATTCTCACAAACTTATAAAAATATGAATAAAATAGAGATCAAAAAGGAAAAGATAAGGCTAGAATTAATTAGAAAGGTCAAAGAATCTAAATAACATGGTATTAAAATATTAAAAAGACTCTCTTCCTTTTTCAGTTTCAACCAAGAACACAATAGATTTCGTAAGGAATACTGTGCCAAATTTACAAAGATGTTTTGGAAGAGGTGTCAAAACTCTTGAATCCCTTAGCTACGTTGAGATTATAACAGAGTCAAGAACAATATAAAACAAATTATTTACTAAGCCAAAAAATATCAGGTTAATCTTACTTCTTCACCTTTACTTTTATTTTTATTTTAAACTGTTACTTTATTCATTTTCAGTTTGGAAACAGGTTGGACATCTCTATTCTAGAACAGAAATGAAAACAGATCTTTCTGGTTGAACGTTTTTTTAACTGTCTGTACATGGTACTATGCCAGGTGCTTTTGTAAATAATGTTCCATTGAACTGCCTCAATAACTCTGTGAATTGCATAGTGTTTTTTTTTTGAGGTGATGAATAGGTTAATTAGCTTGATTTAAGCACTCCACATTACATTAAAAAATCATCACATCACTTTGTACCCTGTAAATATATCCAACTATAATTTGTCTATATATAATTTTTTTGTCTTGGATGTTGTTTTTTTATTTTTTAAATTTTTTAAATTGTACTTTAGGTTCTGGGGTATATATGCAGATCATGCAGGATTGTTGCATAGGTACACACATGGCAATGTGATTTGCTGCCTCCATCCCCCCATCACCTACATCTGGCATTTCTCCCTATGTTATCCCTCCCTGACTTCCCCACGCCCCCACTGCCCCTCCCTTGGCCCCCTGCCCCAACAGACCCCAGTGTGTGATGCTCCCCTCCCTGTGTCCATGTGTTCTCATTGTTCAACACCCGCCTATGAGTGAGAACATGCGTTCACCTTTATTTTTAAAGCCACGTGACAATGGGACACTGCCTACACAGCTCTGAGGAAAAGCAATGACTCCAAAATTTCATACACAGTCAAGATGGATTCATATATGAAGTAAACAGAACTGCCTTTGCAAAAATTATAACAGTAAATCTAACCTAACTGACTCCACCTTGCTTCTAACTTTACAAGCTAAACTGCCTCTGTTTACTTTAAAACAAAAATGATAACAGTCCTTTCCTGAAACTAATCCCCTTCTTGCTTGGGGACCAAAATAATCATTATAAGACTAGTGAAAGGCCACAAGTTTAGGATTACGGGAGGGGCCTGAATTCTGTTAAGATGTAGTCACAGAATTTATAATTTTCCCAAAGGCTCCTATAGAAAACATCAGTATTGTTAAAATTGAAACATAGTAACAAAAAAAAACCCATAATTTATAACATTATTCATAATTTATTTTGTTAAATTTGAGAGCTATTTTTAAATTATGGTGTTTATTTTGGTGACAAATAGTTATATGAAGTTCAGTACTTCTTCAATTTAACTTCAGAATATTGTGTTTATTAGATTCAAATAGAATTAAATTTAATACATTTGATTTAATACAGTCTAGTCCCATTTTATGAAAAGTAATTCTAGTTTTCTCTCCATCCATTTATCTGTCCATCCATCTACCCATCCACCCACCCATCCATTTATTATATAAGCAGTGAAGAAGCCTGCAATGCAGTTCGCTTAATGTTAGAAATTGATGATTCATGCATGGTGAGATTTATGGTTATTTTTACATCATCCTTTTTACTTTTCTGCCATTTTAAATTCCATATATTGAATATGCATTATTTTTTAAAGTCACTATGACGATTTTTAAATAACTAAATAATATTGTTTCAAGTGAAAACAGAAGAGTCATTGTAAGACTTTCCATAATTAGCTACTAAATGGTACAGACAATAATTGCTGTAGAAGATCAGGGAAGAGGAAAACAAGTTATAATCATTGGTTATATTTATTTTTAGTCATGTAGCCTTAGCAAATAATGCTGATAATAGCTTTTATTTACAAATAGAAACTCTCATCTACTTTTAAATTGTTAACTTTAATGCAATTATTTGTTACTGTTCACACATCCTAATGAGTCAGGCAGATGGAGTCATGCTTCAAATACTTGGTGATTCCAGGTAAGTATGCACAGAAGAGAGAAAATAAGGTCTGAATAAGGTCTGACAATTGGTCTATTTTTATACCTGCATTTTCTGGATACATGATTATTGCCTTGTTAATCAAAGCTTATTACCATGCCTCTCTAGTCAATTGGAGAAGGTTTGCCTTTCTGTTCCACATTCATTTTGTCTCTTTGGCACTGCTCTGAACTTAGTGCTGAGTTTCACACTAATCACACCATCCATCTATTGACTGACTGTCACACTCTTGAAATAAAATAGTGTAAACATAATGTAACAATGTCAGATTACCCTATTTCCGTTGTCCCTGTGCATTCTAATCTTGCAGCGTCAATGATAAATATTTATTACTGACATTTAAAGAAACAATTTGGCACCTCTGGAAGAAACAGAAACACTCTGCAAATAATTACTTCCTGGTTCAATGAAATTAAAAATTAGACATACTTGAAATGTCTATAAATTTAAGACTTCAACACCATATTAATTTTAAGAATACATAAAGCTACTAAGAGGTCATGAGAAGGTCTGAAACACTAAATGTTGCTTACTTTAACAAACTATTACAAAACTAACACTTTACATTTTATTCAGAATTTCAGGGGCATCTTTAGATGGTACAAAAAATAAAACACTAATGTTACCAAATATACTTAAAGCTCTTCTTCACTGAAGTAAATAGCATAATAGCAATATTTTCATATGTGGGAATTACAATTATTATTTCATCAAAAATATAGAAATAGCATAAGAAAAATATAACAATAAGACTTTATTTTGTAGAACATCAGTTATTTGAGCAGACATTTCCAAATGGCCCAGTTGCTAGATTTTGCTATGAGTATAGTCAAATGAAAGTACTTAGTTTTGTTGGAAATTGCACTTAGCAATATAAAATCCTCTGTTTGCTGCTTTCAGAACTACCAGGTGATTACAGGATGATAAAATTTCTATTGGAAATCCAATGTAGTAATTGAAGCAAAGGGTCAAAAGGAATTGCACTGAAGACACCTTATGATAGGCATGATCTATTGAAGAAGATAATGGTCAATAGGTGTGAAAATATGTTAGTAAAAAATGTTAAATATAGTGTTAATGCTAAAAGAGCTTTAAACATATACAACGCAATGAGCTATTGGAAATAGAAGGATGAAGGCCCCTTATTCACATGAACAGATGTTTATTAAGTGGAATGAAAACAATTACATCAGTGGTTTTAAAATAACTGAAAGAACATGAGAGAATGATGTAGCAACAGTGGATTTCTTTAAATGTCTTTGGTTCCTTAGAAAACTTTTGTGAACAAGAATTTCTGAGTTTTTTATTATTAAAATTAGTTCTAAGCAGTTATATCTTGGCATGCAGCTCTAACCCTAGATGCTTCTAAGCAAAATTACTTTTCAGCCTTAAAACTTTCTGCTGAAAAGGATACCTCTAGAGTGTTTTATTCCCTATCACCTTTAGAGAATTAGAGAAGTGGATCCCAGTATTCACTTTTATTCTTGAAGTACTGTGTGGCCTCAGTGCTTTTAATAAGGGGATTGTTAACACCTTTAGTTCTAAGGAAAATTTAATCCCTTTCTTCCGATATTATATTAATTAAAAAAACAGTAATTTTCCATCTTGTCATGAAATTTGTAACATGAGCCCAGGCTAAAGGAGATTATCAGCAGCAAAACATACTAGGAATATTAGTGGTTGATTTAGAATAAGTGAAGGAAGGGATGTTTAAAGAGACAGACAGAGATAAAGCTGCCATATATATATATATATATATATATATATATATACACACACACACACACACACACACATACACCTAGGGGGATGAAGGGGAGTGGTTCTCAAACTTTGGTGTGTACAAGAATCCAATGGCAAATTCGATAAAGAGAAAATTATCAGGTAAGAATCCTAGAAGTTCTGGCTGGGTGTGGTGGCTCAGGCCTGTAATCCCAGCACTTTGGGAGGCTGAGGCCAGGAGTTCGAGACCAGCCTGGCCAACATGGTGAAACTCTGTCTCTACTAAAAATACAAGAATTAGCCAGGCATGGTGGCGGGCACCTGTAATTTCAGCTACTTGAGAGCCTGAGGCAGGAGAATCACTTGAACCCAGGAGGTAGTAGAGGCTGCAGCGAGCCAAGATCATGCCACTGCACCCCAGCCTGGGTGACAGAGAGATACTCTGTTTCAAACAAAACAAAACAAAACAAAAGAAAGAATCCTAGAACTTGTGATTTAGACCATTCTGGATAAAGCCTGAGAATTGCATTTTAACAGGCATCCTCCAGTGAGTCTATGTATGAGGTCTGTGGTGTGTATTTTGGGTTAAATTACTACGAGTTCTAGTCTTACACTGATTTTCACCTCAGCATCTACCAAGACAAACAGACATATTTAAATAACACAATTCTATTTACATGAAGGTACATCATAGGTTTAATATTTAAAGCTGGAATCCAGTAAATATACTAGTCTCATCTATTAAAAGTCTATTCATTTGTGTACTCTAAGTAGGCATCAGTAATTTTTCTAAAGGTTCTATATGGTTATACTTTAAAATGAGTAAGATTTAGCTAATGTTGGCCACAGATCTAATTTAAGGATTTTTACCTTATGTCATTGGAACTATATTTGGTTTTTGGTAAAGCAGAAATGTTCAGACATAACTCATTTTACAATGTTTTAAAATGTCCATTGAACAAAACTTCTGAACTATCTCATTTTATTTTTTAATGAATGCAATCCATGATGTCTTCAACTGGCATCTTGCCAACACAGCTGGGCTCTTTAATTAATACGTAGTTAAATTTATGTTAATGACATATATATTGAAATTGATGTTATAAAATGTAACTATGACAATTATGGTTATGAATAAATTTCACCTAACATATACTACATGGCTTATGCCAAAATAAAGCAAACATTTAGAGAGAGAGAAACAGATCTCATTGCAATATAAAGAAAAGGTCGGAGAGTTATCTGGTCTCCTGGTCTCTATGTCTGGATGGGAAACTACAGATTTGTCTCTTATTACATATGATTATTCTGAAAAATCTGTGACGAATCAGTTTTTGTGAGTAGAGTCATATTTGAAGTGCATAGGGATGCTATGAAGAACTCCAATAAAGGTAATAGTCATCCTAATTTTATATCTGTTGGCTCTTTTTATATATAAATGTATATTTTAAATATCAGCCATTTTATAGCTAATCTTATATGTAATATTCTGTATCTACTACCATTTCTAGATACTCTCAACAATAAATCATAATATAAATAATATAAATAATAATTTATATTTATTATTACATGATGCCATTTTTCCAATTTTCTTGTCTGAATCCCTGATAGGTCTTATGGTTTAGTAAAGTGCATGAAATGTCTAATTTTAATCCAATATCTTCTAATCATAGATACTGTGCTGATGCAGTACCTTGCCAAATAATGTTGACTTGTTGGATGTTTGTTATTCTTATATCTCTAAATGAGAGATACCTAGTATGTGTGAAATTGTTGTTTGATTTTTTGGTAATTAGTTTTTGCTGAGATAAAATTCAAATAACAAAATTCACCATTTAAAAATTCAATCATTTTAAAGTGTACAATTTATTAGCTTTTAATACATTCAGAATGCTGTACAACCATCATCAACATCCAGTTGAAGAATATTTGTGACACTCAAAGATACCTCATACTCATCAGTCACTTCACAGTCTCCCCTCCTCCAGCTTCCTGCAAACAGTAATTTGCATTTTCTACTTATGAATTTTCATATAAATTGAGTTATAAATTATGTGCCCTTTGGTGTTTTAAATTCTTTTACTTAGCATATTTTCAAGGTTGATCCATGCTATAACAGGTATCAGTATTCCATTCATTTTAATAATTGAATAATATTCCACTATATGAATTTATTGTACTTCATTAATCAGTAGTATTGTTTCTACATTTTTGGCTATTGCAAATAATGATGTTATAACATTCATGTACAACTTTTTGTTTGAATTCTTGTTTTCAATTCTCTTAGGTTTATACCTAGAAATAGAATTGCTGAGGCATATAGTAATGCTGTTATTGACTTTTTAAGAAAATATCAAAACTCACAGAGTGATGCAGCTTTTTACATTTCCAACAACAATGTATGAGGATTATGATTTCTCTACATCCCTACCAACACTTGTGATTTTTGTTTCTTTGGTGTGGTTTTGTTGCTTTTAAAATAAACTTATTATAGGTACTCTGTTGGGTGTCAAGTGGTATCTCTTTGTGTTCCCTGTGGCAAATGCTGTTGAGCATCTTTTCATGTTTTGAGATTTTTTTTTTGGCAATTTGAATATCTCTTTTTTGAGAAATGTCGATTCAAGTTTTTTGACCATTTTTAATTGGTATTTTTGCCTTTTTTGTGTTGAATGAAAGGTTTTCTCTATATATTCATTATACCAAGCCATAATCAGATATATGATTTGCAAATATTTTCTATTCCATGGATTGTCTTTTCATATTCTTGATAGTGCACTTTGATGTACAAAAATGTCTCATTTTAATAAAATCTATTTCATCTATGCTTTCTTTAGTTGCTCATGAATTTAGTGTCATCTGTAATAATGCATGACCAAATCCATCATCATAAGGAATAGCTCCTATTTTTCTTTAAGAGTTTTAGAGTTTTACTATTATATTCAGATCTTTGATCTATTTTAATTTTTATATATGGTATGAGCGAAGGGTTGAACTTCATTCTTTTCTATGTGAATATCAGTTGCCCCAGCAACATTCCCTGAAGACACTATTCTTTCTCCGATTGAATTATTGTCACTCTTGTTGAAAATAAATTAATGATACTGATTTCCATGTTTTCTTACAAGCTTTTATCAAACACATTTTACTTTCCTTTTACACCTTATATATAAAAGAGTTTCTCCAGTAGTCTCAATTACATATGTTACAATGTTAACCCTTAACAACTTTTATTTTCAGTGAAAAACATGGTAAATGAGCAATTTTAACCATCTATCAGTTTGCAGAATGCAGGACAAGGGTAGAGCTGCAGACAATGTGTGACTCTGTGTTACAGCCAGAGGTCATGGCTGACTCCACATGTCCCCAGGCCTTACCTAGAATTTAATAGTTGTAAAATAGACAAGTCAAAACAATTATCAAAAATGTTTACAAACAGTTTGTAACCTTAAAATGTCTACCAAAGATAGTATCTGACCTGCTTAATTCAGACCAAATGTCTAAATTTTGAAGACCATTTTATTTTCCAATAATTTTTAAATCGTCTTTACTTTCCAGAGACTGCTAAAGTCACATGAACCAGAAGGCATTTAAGTTTTTTATTTTTCCGATAAAATATTTTAATTAAGTGTTTATTCTTTCCTTTTAAGGAAATTACTTCGAGCTCTTTCATATACATTGGTAGTCAAACATTACACACACGACACATATAAATCCACAGACAGAAGCATATCTTATAGAGTTATAAGATGCATTTGCAAACTGTCAGGAAGTTGTATTTTGGCTTTTAACTTGTTTCTTAATTAGATTACTGGATTTAGGGAGGAGGCTTTTCTGTTGTTGCTTTTTTTCCCAAGGGATCCCAGGCTGTTAGAAATTATTTTAGGTCCTCTCATGTGGGCATTGAGGGTGGCAAGAAGAAGGATGGGGAGACAGTAATAAATGGAGAAACAGACAGAATTTTTAATTAAGAATTTTTTTTTCTTCTTTCTCAGAACTAGAAGAGGGGCCTTAAAATTATGTGTGTGGGGTGTGTGTGTGTGTGTGTGTAATTACATATATAATTTTATAATATACACATACACACAGAGATAGATACCAATTATAATTAAGTCAACGTTTATAGAGCTCTTAAAGATAAATCTTTTCAAATATTACTATATCTTAGCTGGGACAAACAGCTGTATTTCAAAAGTAGCATAAATATCAAAACAGAATTCATTTCTTGTGTTGGTAATTGAACCCAGACTGTCACTGTGGCAACACAAAATCCTAACCCCTAGGCCACAGCATGGGGTGGTCTCCATTGCAGCCAACAGGCTACATAGGGGAACCAAATTAACATTTTCTATTCTGGCAGGGAATAATATACACATTACAAAACACAGACATGAAGGTGCCAAAGAAAAGACAACCAAAAGACCTTTCAAGTCAGACCTCCAAACCAAAATTTCCCAAGAGTATTCTTCCAAACATGCCTCCTGTTTTTCATCCAATTGAGGAATATTTATCCAAGTCAAGACCCTCCCTACAATCTAGGGAGGGCCAAGCAAAGACATGTAAAAGAGTCCTGATGCCTCTAGGGAGGCTATGGAATCAGGAGAAGGGAAGGGTTGTTAACCTCACTTAGAATACTCACCCCCAAATCCCAAAGCATATCTTCTAATTCCAGAAACTTTTTTTTCACTGCAAGGAGAAAGAGCTGCACAGACTCTGTGGCTGGCCTCCTGGTCCACTCCATTGCAAGGGACCGCCAAACTGAGAGCAAACACCCTTAGGGCAGATCCTGGAAGAGCCCCCAAATTTGTTACAGCCTGATGAGCTCTTCTTGCCTGCTGCCATGTGTTGCAGCAAAGAAAGTTTAATGATCACAGTATCAGCTAAGCAAGGAGAACAGACAGAAATTTCTCAAACTCGTCTCTCTGAAAATTCAGAGGCCAGGGTTTTTAAAGGGTACTTGGGTGGGCAAGGGACTGGGGAACTGGAACAATTGACTGGCTGGGGATGAAATCTCAGGAGCATCTTAAACTTTGTGCATTTTAGTTGGTTCCCAGAAGAGGTTGTGGTTCACCAAGTGGCACCAAAATGCTGAATCTGAAAATATCTCAAAGATCAGTTCTTTAGGTTTCACAATAGTGAAGATATCTATAGAAGTAGCTGGGGGAAGTTATAAATTTTACAACCCAGCTATAGTTATAAGTTTTATGTGACTCTGGGACAGCCAGCAACTTATAGGAAAACATATTAAGCAATGGCAGGTCATTTTTTAACTATGCCTATTCTTTAGCAAATTTCAAGCACCTACCATAATTTTAACCTGTGATATGAATTCTGCTTCAGTATCCAGACAAGAAGAGGGGCATCAGTTTTTCTTGCCTCTAAGTTTAACTCTAAACCAATTCCCTCTAGTGGTTATCTTAGCATTTGTGCTACAATAAGCAATAATAATAATAATTCCCACGAATAGCAAGGCCCCCGTATTTTTCTAGAACTTCCTTTTTCTAGGCAGTACCCAATGTACTGGACCATTTCTCACTTATAAAACAGAGAAGATTTTAAACCATGACAACACTTAACTATACCAGGAATCAACTAGACCAACAATGCATCTCATTATTGGGAATATTAAGTAGAACTCTTACTAGAAAACCATCCAAAAATATATTAGGAGAGACTATAAAAGCTTGTATTATTTGATTCAGTCATATCACATTTAAGAACATAATATCTGGAAATGGCTGCAATCATTTATAGACATATGTTAGCATTTTTTGTTTAACCTTTTTTTTTTTGTATACTTTTGGTTTCCAACACCCTTGATGATTGAAATATGCCAGATCATACTTCAGACAAATAGTCCAAATAGTCATGACTAGTCCACTTCAGGTGCTTTAAAAAGTTTTTTCATTTTTTATGGTCATCATGATGGAGGTAGGAATGCTCTGTGGTTGATGAAAACTCGTTAAATTCAATATAGATGTTGCAATTAAGTATCTGCAGAGTACTTAGTCCTAATGAATATAAGTTATTTTAGAATTCACCAAGAAATTGAAAATATGTTATTTCTTTCTTTTCTTTTTGAGACAGAGTTTCACTCTTGTGGCCCAGGCAGGAGTGCAATGGCATGGCTGCAAACTCTGCCTCCCAGGTTTAAGCGATTCTCCTGCCTCAGCCTCCTGAGTAGCTGAGATTACAGGCTACCACACCCAGCTAATTTTGTATTTTTAGTAGAGATGGGGTTTCTCCATGTTGGTCAGACCGTTCTTGAACTCCCAACCTCAGGTGATCTGCCTGTCTTGGCCCCGCAAAGTGCTGAGATTACAGACGTGAGCCACTACACCTGGCCTGAAAATATGGTATTTCTGACCTGAGCTATAATAGTACTAGCATGGTATTAGTTTGTTATTCATCACAAATCTACTCTCCTTTTCACGTACAATTCTATATATTATTTTAGTGTCAACTAAATTAATTCACCCTGACTTTACCTGTTCTTTAAAGCCTTCCTGAAGGAAGTCATAATACATGAGAATTTAAATTTATATTTTATAATACATAACTTGATTAGAAGAATATAATGAAACTGACAGATCACAGAAACAAGGATTTATAACAAGATATCAAAACAGCCAGTTAATTTTTAGGGCCGCTTCTTCCTTTAACAACCAAATTCTGAATTCTATCATTTCATCTCAGATCCCTGATTCAATATTTTCCTCAAATAGCTTCTGACTACCATCAGCTTATTAAATTTTACAAGAATTATTTTATCAACTAATTTACATAAAGACACAGAAGTACATATTAACCAAGTTTCTCACCATCATAATTATTTGAAGGAAATAATTCACTGAGGTTTTAGTGGTTTTATTGCCCTTCTCTACCTAATTGATGGTTGCTTCCCTGACATTTGCTCATTCTTAAATTGGGGGCAGATTCTGTTATAGTTCTCACACTTATTTGGATGGTAGCTAATAAGTTCTTCTTTGCTGAATGAAGTATCATTCAGCTTTCAAGTATCTTAAGAGATATTTATCCTTCCATAATGAAATATTTCAAATTCTGTTCATATTGCTTCTCCAGACATGCCTTTGATTTCTTTGTTGCTTCTTTCTCTTCATATGAGCATAATCTATTTTGCCAGTTCTGAATTATGTCAGGCACTAATTGGGAAATTTTCTGATTGAGCAGAGAAATGATGTATTTATGAAAATGGTTTACTGAGTAATTCTGCAGTTACGTAAAGACCCAAGCCACAGAAAAGCATTATAGCCCAGTTGGCACCTTGATTTCAGCTTGTGGAACCTGAGCAGAGGATCTAGCTATGTCATGGTAGACTCTGACTTTCAGAACTATAAGATAATAAGTGGGTGTTGTTTAAAGGCATTTAGTTTGTGCTCAAATTGGTATGAAGGCAAAAGGGCATTTTTAGAAGTTTGTGGGAAAATAGAATTAAAAGGTGAAAATATAAAATATAAACTGTATTTCTCAACATATGTTCAATCAAGCTCAAAACACTTTTGTAAGTGATTACACAAGCCATTTAGTTCATCCCTAAAGGACTGAGGGTCTTGAGAATTTAACCATTACCAATGCAGTCTTTTTTATATTTTTAACTGAAGAGAAATGGGTGACCTTTAAAGATGCTTTTAAGATTAGGAAATAAAAAGAAGTCAGAAGGAGTCAAATCAGGATTGTAAGGCGAATGCCTAAAGATTTTCCATCAAAACTCTCAGAAAATTGCTCTTGTTTGATGAGAGACATGAGCAGGACCCTTGTGGTGGTGAAAAGGACTCTCTGGTGAAACTTTCTCAGGCATTTTTTCTACCATAGCTTTGGCTAATTTTCTCAAAACACTCTCATCATAAGCGATGTTTTTATTCTTCAGCTCTCCATAAAGTTAACAAACAAAATGCCTTGAGCATCCCAAAACACTGTTGTCATGATCTTTGTTCTTTTTAATTAATTTATTTGTCTTTTTGTAAATATAGTACTTTAGTTCCTGATTAGACTTTTGCTCTTGACTAGTCTGCTTTGCTTTGACTGGCCCACTTACACCTCTTGGTAGCCATTGCTTTCATTGTGCTTTGTCTTCAGGATCATACAGGTAAAGCCATATTTCATCTCTTGTTTTAATTCTTCAAAGAAATGCTTACCGGGTGCTGTAGGCAAAAAAAAAAAAAAAAAAAAAGAGAAAGATAAAGAAATAAAAGAAAAAAGAAATGCTTAAAATTTAAATTGAAAGATCTGTTCTTGCCTGTAGCTGATCTGCATGCAACAGTTTTGCCCCCATTGGGTAGAAAGTTTGCTTAACTTTTTAGGTTCCTATGGTATGGGCTATCATTTCTGCTGTTAATCTTTGCTGTTCTTCAATTAGGGCATGAACAAGATTAATTTATTTCCTCACAAATTGATGTGGTCTGCCACTTTGAGCTTCATCTTTACCATGGTCTCATTCCTTCTTAAAACATGTTATCCATTTGTAAACTGCTATTTCTTTAAGACATTATCCCCATAAAGTTTTTGTAAAGCATCAATGATTTCACCATTCTTTCACCCAAGCTTCACCACAAATTTTATGTTTACTGTTAATTCAACTTTAGCAGAATTCATGTTGCACTGATAGGGTTAATTTTTCAAGCCGATGTCTTGTCCTTCTTACTGCTTCAAACTAGATCTTGATCAGACATGTTATATCAAGTTAGTGAGACTATTTTTGTGCAAAACATTTTTCAAATCCGTATATAACTTTTTCACAATATGCATTTTTGGTGAAATTTTTGAAGACTTCATATAATTATTTTGCATACTGTTCTATTTACAAATAAAACTTAAAATTTCTTGACAACAAGAATTATTACTTTATTAATTGTGTATTTAATGCAAAAATAGTGATCAGTGAAAAATTCTAATAACTCGCCAACTGCATTTAACCAATAATTACCTCTATTATATACAACATTTTATTCACAGACACCATGATCATTGATATTACAGAATCAAAAGTGTTATTTTTGTTTTAGAAGTGATTCTTAAAAGAGGGAAGATAAAAGAATGGATAGACTACTCCATCAAATGCTGTGGATGCTCTGCCCTTATGCCCTTATTCTCTGAGATGCTTTTACTTGTGTTTTGCTCCCATCCTCTGGGTAGGCATAGTGGAGTACTTGTAACCTTCCTCAGCGAACTACCCTTGGGCTATAGGAGTTGTTCAAAACCAGAAGAACCTGGGAGTTTATGTGTCCTGGGGCAGGCCCATATCCAATACCTGTGTTGTATGAGAATCAAATCCCAGCTCTCTTGCCTCAAACTAGGAAAACACTTGGTGTTATTTAAGGTCTAGAGAACCCTATAGGATCAAGCTGAGGCTGGTACTTTGACTTAAATTTCACTCTTATTTGGAGGGATTGAGTCAGTTTTTCTGTTACGTTTGAATGTGTCCCCTCCAGAATTCGGGTATTACCAATACGATAGTGTTAAAAGATGGGGCCTTTAAATGCCTGTAATCCCAGCACTTTGGGAGGCCGAGGCAGGTGGATCACTTGAGATCAGGAGTAACTGGGCATGATGGCAAGTGCCTGTAATCCCAGCTAATCGGAAGGCTGAGACAGGAGAATCGCTTGAACCTGGGAAACGGAGGTTGCAGTGAGCTGAGATGGCACCACTGCACTCCAACCTAGATGACAGACCAAGATTCCATCTCAGAAAAAAAAAAAAAAAAAAAAAAAAAGTATGGTGCGTTTAAGAGGTAATTAGGCCATGAGGATTCCTATCTCATGAATGGGATTAGGTGTCCTTATAAAAAGGTTTAATGAAGAACATTCATACCTGTTTTGCCCTTTTACCTTTTGCCATGTGAGGACACAGCATTCCTACCATCTGAAGGAGACAGTGTTCAAGGTATCATCTTGGAAGCAGAGAGCAGCCTTCACCAGATGCCTTGATTTTCAATTTCCCGGCCATGAGAACATAAAGAAACAAATTTCTCTTCTTCATAAATTACCCAGTCTTAGGTATTTTGTTTCAGCAGCACAAAAAAGACTAAGGCATTTTCCTACCCCCTTACTGTTTTTTTCGTAGGAGTATTTCCTTTATGTCACATATCTATGAAACTCCATTTAAAAGTTCATTTGTAGACAATTTCGCTGAGGAAAAATAGAAAATGAACAAACAAAATGAGAATTATTAGTTCAATCATTTATAAAAAGATAAAAGATAATGAAAATAAAATTTTATTCAGAGAATAGATGGGAATAAATATACTAATTTTTGTTACAAACCTACTTTATTGAAAATGACCACATTTGATATCAGATGTTCCCATAAAGAGTAATTGACATAGAAAATTGACATGACCGCATTCTTCCGTGGAACACATAACACAGAAATTCTATAAGTTATATAACATAATTATATAGGAAATTCAAACACTGGAGTCATTAGTATTAAAATATATTAAAATAGAAAAATGACTTGTGGTTAATAATATTCTAAGTTTTAATAAAAATATTTTCTGGAAAATATGTGATACCTTTTTCAGAAAACAATGATAATATTTATGAACTTCCTACACCAATTTAAGCAGACAGAAATATTTAATGGTATGGGCTTTACTCTAAAAATAATAATACAGTGACAGTGAAAGGAAAAGTCACTCTGACACTATGAGTTTCAATTCCATTCTGGAATTTAAATACCAATCTTCAGACTTTGATTATTTATAATGGTTCTACTGTGCATAAATCAGGATGGACATTTCTGGTAACAGAAGGAATGATTTGATGCAGATGTTGATGAAAGTGAAGGTAATGGACTTTTACTATTCTTGCCAGGTCCTATGCTGAACACCTAACATGCATTATTTTCTTTCCATAAATTCTCTCAGCAGTCTTAGAGATCATGTATGATTATCTTCCTCAGAATCTGACTCTAATAGGGGTCCTGAAAAAATCAGTCACACAATTAGAAAAATAAGAAAAGAAAGAGTCACACAATTAGAATATAGAGGGGTAAGGTACAAGATCACCCTACTTATAACAAAACTATATTCTTAGCCACTGCAATGGGAATGATTCGTTGCCACATATGTCTTGCTGTATTTATATGCTCAAATTTAGGAAGTCTGCGTAAAGCCGTCTACACAATGGTGAATTTAAGCACTTACACCCCTTTTCATCAAATTCTCAATTATGTCATTAAGCAAAATACATTTTAATAATTTCTAGCAGTTCTACAATGTAAAATTTTATGTTTATATTAGAAAATAGTTTAAATAAAAGTCCTGTGTGTGAAAGCTATAAATATTCTCTTAGATTCTCAGGAGGAAATATATTTAATTTTAAATGCCCCTTGGAATTAACAACATTAACTGACCTATATAAAATGGTCTTCACCAAATATTTATATGGAGCACATGATGAATTCTTAAAAGAGATGGGAATTAGCAGGGAGAAAAGGCATACAAATTTATTAACATGCGTAAGTGCACAGGAGCCACACAAAACATAAAACTCAAAGAAGTTCCAGGTAGTTGAAGCTTAAATACCCTCTACAAAGAAGAGAGGGAAGTGGGAGGAAAAGTAAATAAGTTTTAGGGGACATGAGTAGGCATGAAGAGCAGATGGTAGCCTGGGACAAAGTTTCTTTAGGTTCTAGGTAAGGAGAAGAAGGTGGCCTGCAGAACTGCATTGTGAAAAAAGGTTGTTTTATTATGCAAATAAGGTATCTCAGGTCACAGCCCTTAGAAGAACAGTTGAAAGAATGGATGAAAAGTCTGTCCTGTGTGGTGTCCTGGGTGTGGAGCTTTTCAGTTTTCTCTTCTGGGGTACATGTTAATCTTCTCTGGTTAAGGTAGACTACAGGGAGGAGGCCCAAGACAAGTGCATTCCCTCTGGATAAACTTCCCTCAGCCAGATAAGGTAACTGTAGAGAGAGTCCCTGCACTTCAGTAGGGAAAGGTGGGACATGGTCAGAGAGAGACTTTGGTTCTGAGGCTTATTTTAGAGGCCTTTCAATCTCCTTTGTTCAGAGCACTCAGTATGCCAAAGCAGCATTATTTTGCAGTATTGTTTTCTGAGCCCTAACAATTTCTTAGCTCCCCCTTAAATCTGTACTTTATATTTTTAACTTATAAAGTTAAAAATTGGAAGACTAGTACAGTAAACACAAATACATCTTGCACTAGTTCACCAATTAACATTGAGTCACATATGTGCTTTTCTCTCTTTTTTCCATTGCTGTTATTTGTGTAAAATGCATGCTCTGAATGAAGAGACCCCTCCAAACAGGCTTCGTGTGAGCAACAAGGTTGTTTATTCACCCGAGTGTGAATGGGCTGAGTCCAAAAAGAGAGTCAGTGCAGGGCAGTGAAAGAGGAGTTGGTTTTATAGGTTTGGGGTAGGTAGTGGAAAGTTACTGAAGTTACAGTTTAGGGTGATTTTTTGCAAGCTGGGAGGGGGTTGTAGGGCCTGGTGTCACGAGGTTGACCAAGAGAGTTCCCTGCCACTGAAGATTATATACTCTAAGAGAAGACTAAGCGTGGAATTGCCTGGAGGAAAAGTGTAAACCAGCAACTTAAGCAAAAGCAAGGCATGTGGACTTTCTGAGGTGTGGTTTAAGTAGTAGGGGGACTGCCTTAAACAGTGGTGTTAGGAAAAAGATGCCTAATGAAAGTAAAAGGTGTGTTAGGTTTATATAGGGTTACTCTTCCACTTCAGGGATACGAGTGAGTTTAAGAGAAGTGGAGGAGAGTACTTGTGACTTCCAGGAGGAGATGGAGGAGTCAGGCCGATTGTCTGATAGACACAGCTTTATCCTGGAATGATGGACCCACTGGGGAGGGTCTTGTAGAAGAGCAGCGGTTGGGGTGCTACAGATGACCAGGAAGGGTCCTGTTCACCGAGGTTGCAGAGACAGAAGGGTTAGGCTTTTAACGAGGACTGATCTTCTGGCTAGGATGTTTTCATATGGCCGGGTATCTGGAGTGGGTAAGAGGAAATTAGCAGCACGGCAGATTTCATGTCTGGCCTGTTGGAGGACTGGAATATCATCACCAAGAGGACTGGTGTCTGGAATAAGGTTAGGCCCAAGCAGAAAGATGTGGCCATATAGGAGTTCAAAGGGGCTATACCCTGTGGGTTCTTTAGGAGTGGCATGAATCCTGAGTTCTCTGCAGTGGATAATTCTGACCTTGGCTGGGAAAAGAGAGGCCTTAAGGAGGGCCTTTATTAAGGGGGCATTGATAATAGAGGACCCCTGTGTGGTAAGAAAACCTCTTTCTGCCCATATGGCAGCACAGTGGTGTAGGATGTGGAAGGCGTATTTAGAGTCAGTATAGATATTAACATGTAGTCCTTTGGCAAGTGTAAGAGCACGGGTTAAGGCAATCAGTTCAGCTTGCTGAGAAGCGGTGGAAGAGGGGAGTGTGGCAGCCTCAATAACAGATGAGCGGGATACAACAGCATAACCAGCTTTGGCTGGTGCCAACCGACTGGGCTTGGAGGAACTGCTATCAATAAACCATGTGTGTTCTGGGTCTGGAATAGGAAAAAGAGAAATATGGGGAAATGAGGAGGATACTATATGGATTAGGGCGATACAGTCATGGGGTTCAGGGTTTGTGTTAGGTATTAGGTGAGAGGCTGGGTTGAAGTCAGGACCAAGAGCAATGGTTACTGTGGGGGTTTCGATGAATAGTGAATAGAGTTGGAGGAGGCGGGGGGTGGAAAGTATGTGTGTAAGGAGTGAAGAGGAAACTAAACTTTGGAGGTTGTGAGAGCTGTGGAGGGTAAGTAAGTGGGGCATAGCCTGTGATTTTGAGGGATTCTAAGAGTATCAGGGTGGCAGCCGCTGCTGCACGTAGGCATGAGGATCAGCCCAGGACTATGAGGTTAAGTTGTTTGGATAAAAAGGCTACAGGCTGTGGACCTGGCTCCTGTGTAAGAATTCCGATGGCACAGACTTTTACTTCTGTTGTGTAGAGAGAGAAGGGTTGAGAGGAGTTGGGGAGTGCTAAAGTAGGAGCAGTCTCTAAGGGTTTCTTTAGAGAATGGGAGGAAGAATGGGGGAAGAATTTTTGGACTATGGGGTCAGATAGGTTTCCTTTTGTAAGTTTATAAAGTGGTTTGGTTAGGAGGGCAAAACCTGGTATCCAGAAGTGAAAGTATCCTGGGAAAGGGCTTGACTAAAGTAATGAGGACTGTCTCACAAAACTTGGGGAAGAATGGTCCAGATTAACTACTGGGATTGGTGGGTGTCGGGGTCAGTCTAAGTAAAGGCAAAAAGAGGCTGAGAGGAGGGGTGTAAGGGGTTGGTGAAAAAGGCATCTTTCAGGTCAAGAATGGAATCGTGATTTGTGGAAGGGGGTATGGAAGATAGGAGGGTATAAGGGTTTGGTACAACAGGATGGATGGGAAGTACAATCTGATTAATGAGGTGGAGGTCTTGGACTAGCCTGTATGATTTGTCTGGTTTTTGGACAGGTAGGATAGGGGAATTCTAAGGAGAGTTACTGGTAACTAAAAGACCATGTTGTAGTAAGGAAGTAATAACAGGCTTTAGGCCTTTTAAGGCTTGTGCCGGGATGGGGTACTGGTGTTGGGCGGAGTAAGGGTGGTTAGGTTTTAAGGCGATGATGAGGGGTGAGTGAGTTGTAGCAAGGGATGGGGAGGTGGTGTCCCACACCCTAGGGTTAAGGTAGGGGGACATACGGGGAGCTATTGAGGGAGGTACGATTTCGGGGAGGAGGGCGGCAATGACGTGTGGCTGTAGCCCAGGAATAGTTAAGGAGGCAGACAATTTTGTTAGGATATCTCAGCCTAACAGGGGAACTGGACAAGTCGGGGTGATTAGGAAAGAATGTGGAAAGGAGTGCTGGCCTAATTGACACCAGACTTGGGGAGTTTTGAGAGGCCTGGAAGTCTAGACGTCAATTCCCACAACAGTTATGGAGGCCAAGGAGACAGGTCCTTTTAAAGAAGGCAGCATGGAGTGGGTGGCCCCCGTATTGATTAAGAAGGGGATCGACTTAAACTCCATGGTAAGAGTTACCTGAAGCTTGGCTCGTCCGTGATGGTCCAGGGGGCCTTTGAGATATCCAGGCAGCATTAGTCTTCAGTTGCCAAACTGAGGAGCAGCGACGTGAGTTGGACAGTCTGACTTCCAGTGGGGACCTGCACAGATGGGGCAGGGCTTAGGAGGAATCCTGGGCTGCCGACATTCCTTGGCCCAGTGGCCAGGTTTCCGACACTGGAAGCAAGGTCCAGGAGGGGCGGCTGGACGCTGCAGTCTGAGTGCTTTGAAGTCTTTATGAGCTGGTGGTGTGGCTGGGGTTTGTTTTACACCAGAGGCAAGCGTCTGTAGTTCTGAGATGCACTGCTGCTGGGCAGCTTCTTCCCTATTATTGAACTCCTTGAAGGTGAGGTTGTGGGGCTTCAGGGCCAGATTCTATTTTCTATAGCGTTTTAATGTCAGGGGCTGATTGGGTGATAAAATTCATATGAAGCATTTTTTAGGGGTGAGAGTAGAAGTAAGGATGACATTTAAGTCACTCCAGGTGAGATTATAGGACTGGGTTAAGTATTGGAGGATCTGATGAAAAGTAGCCTAACCGTTGGCTGATTTGGGAAAGGTAAGATAAAGAGAAGGGAATGTGCAGCCTAACTATGCCTTTGGCTCCAGCCACCTCTGGAAGGGGGAATTGTTGGGCAGGGGCGGATGAGTTAGCTGCAGGACTAAACTGTAAGCCAGATCGGGTATGAGATGGGAAGGTGACAGGAGGGGCATAAGGAGGTAGGTTGTGGGCAGAGGAAGAGGAGGGAGGCTCTGGCGGGGTGTGGGGGGATTAGGACCTGAATTGGGGTCTGGTTTGGACACGCGGAAAGGAGAAAGGTCGGAAGGGTTGATGGACAAGGAGGATTCTGGGTTACTGGCAGAGGCAGGAGGGGTAGATGGAAGAGAGAGAAGGAAAATTTGGAATGGGTTGCATAGAGACCAGAGATTAGGGAGGGATTGGAGTGTAAAAAACGCCTGGATGTCAGGCACCTCAGACCATTTGCCCATTCACTGACAAAAATTGTTTAGGTCTTGCAGAACAGAAAAATTGAAAGTGCCATTTTCTGACCATTTGGAACCATTGTCTAATTTATATTGAGGCCAGACCGTGTTATAGAAAGAATGAGATGTTCACGTTTCAGATCGGGTGACAGTTGAAGAGGTTTTAGGTTTTTTAGGATGCAGGCTAGAGGCGAAGACAAAGGAATAGAGGGCAGAATATTGCCCCTGGCAGAGGAGATAAGTTTTAAGGAGAGAAGTAGAGTAGAGACGAGGAGATGGAGCGACCAGCTACCATAGTTTTCAGTAGGTGTCCCTGACTGAGTCCTGGGCTGTAATGTGCATAACTGATCAAGGCCTGTGTCCCCATGATTGACCAAACATCATGGGAAGACCATCTTCCCGAGTTTGTGACTGACATCAGAGTTTTTGAGCACATGGGTAAAGACAGTCTCCTTTGCCTCTACTTAGAGCGGGAGACTTGTGTCCTTGGGATTTAAAGGAAAAGAGAGGGAGAAATGCAACCAGCCCCTTATCTTAACTAGCATGAACATTAATGTCTCCCTTTCTCTGCAGGAAGAGAGAGAAAGAGGCAGAGACTGCTTACCCTATCTGAAGGTGGAGAGAGAGCTGTTTGGCATGCTAAGCATGAGCTGCTGGGCTGTTCTGATGTGTTGAGGTCTCAGGTGGATCTCTTCACAGAGGGAGAGTGAGGATAGCATGCTGTTCTCCCTAAAGGAGTACCCTTGTCCTGGGTTTCAGCACTAAATGTTAAAACAAGCGCTCTGAATGAAGAAACCCCCCAAACAGACTTCATGTGAACAACAAGGCTGTTTATTCACCTGAGTGTGAGTGGGCTGAGTCCGAAAAGAGAGTCAGCGGAGGGTGGTGGGATAGGAGTTGGTTTTATAGGTTTGGGGTAGGCAGTGGAATGTTACAGAAGTTACAGTTTAGGGCGGTTTTTTGCAAGCTGGGAGGGGGTTGTAGGGCCTGGAGTCATGACGTTGACAAAGGTGAAGGTCCCTTACAAAGTCCAATTGCCTTATCTATTGAGGTGGGAATAAGGAACAATAGAAGATTGTATCAAGTTAATTTGGCCTCTCAGGGATTGATCATTCTTCCTCTTTCCATGGTCTTCCAGTTACTTCAGATTTTTTAATTCTGGGAGGCCATCCAGAGGCATATGTGCAGGTCATGGGGGTTGCCATGGCGTCCATGGTATCATCAGTCAACGTAAAAGACCTTACAATTTGCAATTTATTTTTTAAAAGTATATGCATGTATACACATGCACACACACATACACATACACACACACACATAAATACTTGGCAAGTGTCTTCTAAGAACAAAACATTCTACCATATAATAACAATTCTGTCATCACAGCCAAGAAATTTAGTCATGATACAACAATATTCTCCAGTTTATAGATCATATCCAAGAGTTCCAATGATGTTGGGGTCCAAATTGCGATCACTCATTTAATTTAGTCATCTCTAACCCAGGACAGTTTTCAAACTTTGTTTAATAGTTTATGTTATGGATATTTTTGGAGAATCAAAGTCAGTCTCTTTTTTGCTCTCATTGTCTTCTGAATGTAAGCCAAAATTAAAATTCTAAGCCCCTAGCCAACAAGATAGACCTTTCTTTTGGCCGAGGTCATTGTAAAGTAAACCTGAAACACTGGCTCAGGTTATGATGGGAATAAGTGGTAGGACATGCCTCATTATAATCTCTTTCCTTTGGAATTCAGGCACAGCTAACCAGCATGAACATTAAAACAGAGACCTTAAGACTAACCAAACAGATTATTTGTAGCAATAAGATACCAACTTGACCAATAATAGACCCCGAAAGAAGCATTTCAGGAGTATTTTATACCCCAAATGTATCATTTTGACATATTTTGAAATGGCCCTGCAAAGCTGTCTCTTTAACTCTGATAAGAAACATTTACAATCTATTCTCTCTGAAGCCTGCTCCTGGAGGCTCCATCTGCATACTAAGGTTCTTGGTGTCCACAGCCCCTTATCTTAACCCAGACACTCCCTTCTATTGATTCCAAGGCTTTAGATAAACTCTTAACCAATTGCCAATCAGGAAATCTTTGCATTTGTCTATGACCTGGAAGCCTCCACTTCGAGTTGTCCAACCTTTCCAGACTGAAGCAATGTACATCTTATGTATGTATTAATTGATGTCTGTGTCTCCCTAAAATGCAAGCTGTAGCTCAACCGTTCTGGGCACATGTTCTCAGGATCTCCTGGGGCTGTGTCACAGGCCATGGTCACTCACATTTGGCTCAAAATAAATCTCTTCAAATATTTTACAGACGTTGACTCTTTTCATGAACACATGATTGGTTAAGGTTTAACCTTTTATGGCAAGAAAGCTTCATGTAAGCTTTCAACTAGTTTTCACTATATCCCATCAGGAAGCACAGCAGGTCAGTGTGTCAGGTTTATTAGTGATGTTGAGTTCGATCATTTGGCCGTAATGGTATCCACCAGATATTTTATGTTAAAACTACCTTTTCCCTTTCGTAATTGATAGGTATCTCAAAGTAACTCTGAGACTGTGTGAGCATCTTTCTTTATAAACTTTTCCCCAAATGATCCTGCAGACAAAGTGTACACTATATTTGGATTGTGTAAAGCCTTCTGGAAAGACTCTTGAGATTCTATTCCAGTGGTTCCAACATCCCCAAACTGAAAGACACAGTGAGGGACAACATCAGAAATAATTATCAATATTAGCCTCATGTGGTGGCACATGCCTGTAGTCCTAGCTACTCACGAGGCTAAACCAGGAGGATCATTTGAGCCTGGAAGTTCAAGGCTGAAATGAGTCATGATCCTGCCACTGCACTCCAGCCAGAGCGACAGAGAGAAAGAGATCTTATCTGTAAAAACAAACAAAAAACAAATAAATATATATTGCTCTTTTTTTTCTTGCAGAAAAAGCGATTTATTAGGCAGAGAGAGAGAGAATATCATTCTTTTTAACAAACTTCAATCCATGCATACAGTGCTCTGATACTACAGGAAATCAACTCCTGTACATTCCTCCTAGTGATTGCTTAAGAATAGCAGTCTTTTAGAACCACAGGAAGCTAAGGATTATGGTGATAATTGATCTACTTCTATCCAAATAATGTGCTTCTATGTTAACACTTTTTCTATGGTGCATTCTTTTTGTATTTAAATATACAAATATATATATTTAAATATAAATTAAATTAAATTTATATTTAAATATAAACATATATATACCCAAATATATTCCAAATATATATTTTTTGCTAGTTCACATTTTGTCAAATATGAGTTAGTTTATCCAAATAAATCATTTGACTAACTTCTGCTAAGAATTTAATGACAAGAGTCTGTTTATTTCTAGTACAAATCAGCATACAATAAATGTCATAGGCTTATAGCTGGGATGTTAGTTTTATTTTTATGATTTAAAAAATGTATTTTTATAATACTGTAATTGCCCAGTGGTTCTTCCTGTCTGCTGCACAGGGAAAATCAATTCACTGAGATAGTGGTATTGCAGTAAAAAAAAAAAGAGCTTAACTGATGTGAGGCCAGCCTTGTGGAAGAACTGGACTTAGCACTCAAATCAGTCTCCCCAAAGGTTCGGAGGTTGGGATTTTTCAAGGATGGTTTGGTGGGCAGGAGGCTAGACAATGGATGTTGATGACTGGTTGGGGATGCAATCATAGTGGTGTGAAAAATGGTCCTCATGCTCTGAGTCAGCCTCTCAGTGGGTAGGAGGGTCACAAGATTGAGTAAAGAGTTGAGTGTTCAGGTGGAGCTATCCAGTAGTCAGAAATGCAAAAGTCTGAAAATATATCTCAAAAGGCCAATCTTAGGTTCCATAATAGTGATGTTATCTACAGGAGTAATTAGGGAAGTTAAAAATCTTGTGACCTCTGGAACAATAGGTGGTTATTGTATAATAATGCCTACATCTTAGCAGAATTCAGGCCCCTCTTATAATCCTAACCTTGTGGCCTTTTATTACTTTTATAAAGGTGGTTTAGTTTTGGAAAGAACTATTATCGTCCTTGCTTTAAGGTTAAACTGTAAACTAAATTCCTCCAAAGTTAGCTTGGCTTACACCCAGGAATCACCAAGGACAGTTTAGAGGTTAGAGACAAAATGGAGTCAACTATGCCAGATTTCTCTTCCTGTCATAATTTTGCAAAGGCAGTTTCAATGCCTACATTTTCACACAATGAAAGCTCTCAATCTTCTATTTAACTCAAAATGCTAGGATTAATGAACACTGCCTATAAAACTCCCATGCCTTAGTGCATTTTTTAACATACATAATGTCAGAAAAATTAAAGTATGATCATCCAAATACATTTCAGAACACATTAGCAATAAGTGTTTTTGAACAAAACTCAAAAGCAATGTAAATCAGTAAGGCATTTTACATTGCTACTATGAAATTCTGATTTGTTTCATTTTTATCTATAAAATGTATCAATTTTAATGTATCATCCTAATGTTTCTGTTAATCTTAACCAACACTTGTGTATTAAGTTACTAATAGTTGCTTTCAATGAAAGCATCAAAGAATGTAAAAATAATCTGTGGAGGAAACATTGAGACCATGTGAGCATCCCGATTTCCTTACCAAACTTTCATCCGTGGCAATTATTATTTTCTGATGTTGCAACGTGGAAGAACATCTCCGTCTCTTGTGAGGGCATCATGATTCAGTTTACTAATATATTATTAGAATTTTAAAAGATGTATGATGTTAATGAATCAAATCTGAGTCAAGTTTCTGGATAATGATGTAACTCTTCATTTACTGTTATTTTTACTACTCATGATGCTGTTTTGGACTTACCTCTATTTCTTGCTGCAGAACAAACATGCTCTGAATGTTATAAATTAATTATGGGATATGCCTGAAGCTGCAGTGGCACCCATTGGATTTACAATAAGGTAGCAGGCATTAAAAGAATCACTAAATATTAGGTTGAACAATACAAAATGGTAAACTACAAAAATGGCAGTTTCATTTAAGGCTGACTGATACATTTGTGTTCCTGATTTTAATGCACATATACACTGATGCACATGCACCCCCAACATACACACTCACCATGTCCTTCTCTCCAGGCCCAAGCATGCAATACTGCCTTAATTCTGTTTTCCAGTTCTCTCCACAGCTAGATTGTAGGAAAGAAGTCACTGTCTTCTATAAAAGGACAAAGCATACAAAAATGCCTAAATAAAAAATATAAAGTAGGCCAGGGGTTGTGGCTCATGCCTGTAATCCCAGCACTTTGGCAGTCCGTGGTGGGTGGATCACGAGGTCAGGAGATGGAGATCATCCTGGTTAACAAGGTGAAACCCTGTCTCTACTGAAAATAAAAAAATTACCCGGGTATGATGGCACACGCCTGTAGTCTCAGTTACTCGGGAGGCTGAGGCGGAAGAATTGCTTGAACCTGGGAGGTGGAGGTTGCAGTGAGTCGAGATCCTGCCACTGCACTCCAGCCTGGGCAACAGAGGGAGACTCTGTCTCAATAATAAATAAATAAATAAATCCAGAATTTCTAGGTACACAATAAAGTATAATCAATCAAATACAAATGATTGTTTTAAGAACCATAATTTTGAAATTGAATGATATGATGACCATATATAAAATATTACAGAAAGTGTGTAAGGAGCCCTTATTCATCACCTAACTTTAGAGAAATAATAACACTCAAATCTCAAATCTCTCAGCCATTTTCCATTACTAGTGAAGTTAAGAGACTTTCGTCCTTGTCTTCCCAAATTATTTTAGGGATGACGTTTTGAAGTTCTGTATTAAATTTCTGTGATAAATGGCTTTATAATTGGAGTAGTTTATTCATTTTCAATGGCATATGAAGTACTATGATGACCTGTCAAAAATATAGCATGCACTCTAAGATCCAAGTAGTACGATATATCTTTCTGATCTTAATAAAAGTTTTGTTCCTTTTTTTTTTTGAGATGGAGTTTTGCTCTTTGTTGCTGAGGCTGGAGTGCAGTGGTGTGATCTTGGTTTACTGCAACCTCCACCTCCCAGGTTCAAGCTATTCTCCTCTCTCAGCCTCCTGAGTAGCTGGGATTACAGGCACCCACCACAACACCTGGCTAATTTTTGCATTGTTAGTAGAGACGGGGTTTTACCATGTTGGGCACGCTGGTCTCGAACTCCTGACCTTAGGTGATCCTCCTGCCTCAGCCTTCCAAAGTGTTTGGATTACAGGCATGAGCCACTGTACCCAGCTGAAAGTTTTGTTCTTATGTGTATTACTGGAAAACAGGTCTGGTATTCAAAAAGCAGTTCTATAGAGAATCAATTTAATTCCTAGAAATAGGGACAGAGCAAAAGAAAAGAACAGGACTTCATGGTGTGGCTTTTAGGAGCAGCTCTCTCTAGTTTTACTATGGTTTCCTGTCTAAACTTTTTTCCTCAAGGCTGCTATACCAAAAATTACATGTTGGCAAAACTAACAGAGACTATAAATTGTTAAAGAAAGAGTTCACTGCTTTCTATGCATAGGGCTGAATAAAGTGAAAAATAGAAGAAGAAAGGAAGCTGAGTCAACCTTTGAAATTGCTATTCATTGTGAAACCAACTACCACCACCATCACCATCCAAAACAAGTGCTTATTATTGTTATTTTAAAGTGAAGACTTACAATTAGTGAAATGATTTTGAATGACTATACTTGCTTCAGGGAAAGTTATTACGGAAAACGAACTTCCCTCAGCAAGCTTTCTAAAGCAGCTAGTACTACTTACGTGTATCCAAATATTTCTCAATTTAATAACTGGTAAAAAAATTATTTGCATGTAACTTAACCTACACAAAGAGCTAATTATTATGTTTGTTTAAATATTTAATGTTTACTATAGCTGGTATATATTTTTTTAGTTAGCTAAATTTATGGGACAAATGAATTTTAATTCCAGTAGTATTATTAGTGTATTTATAATAGTACAATTTGTCCATAATATTGCAGCATTCAAGAATGTCTCTATCACATGTGATGACATCAATAGTTGTTTTGTCAGTTGTGATAAACTTCCGGAGTATTTACTTATTTATTTATTTATTTATTCTTAATGGATCACAGAGACTCATAAGTTTCTCTATAATAATGGTCACTTTAACTCCTCTGTATTTTACTCTCTCAGAGTGAAAAAGAAAAGTAGAGTGTAGCTATTCTTTTGGGTATTACAATAACACAGACTACTATCTGCACCGCTGAAAGAGATTGCTATTTATGAATGTAAACATTTCTAAACTAAGTGTTAAACTGATTTATTGCCCTAATGGTTTTAACTTTCATCTGAATGTGCCTACTCTATGCAAGTGTGTATCTTCAAATGGTTTCATCATGGCAGAATAAGTTCTGATAATTCTTTTTTACAGTACATAAGAGGTCTACAAATATTCACCGAGGTTAGAAATATATGTCCACTTATCAGAATCTTGAATTTTTGTAACTTATTTTCACAATAATCATCTCATCTGTTAGATAATAATCTAATGAAATAAACAAAGGCTGCAATTTGTATAAAACATTTGAGAAATCTGAAAGTCTGTTTTAGGGCCTACCTGTACTACATTAAAACATTATCTTGGATTAATATCTATCAATACATATTTTCTTTTCAGGACAGTGTACTTATGAAAAAATTCTATAATCTGTTGTTAACACAATTTAAAATACTGTTTCCAGGAATGAATTATGGCAAAAATGAAAAATTGCCATTCCCTAAGCATACTTAAATTTGGGAAAAATTGCATATATGTATGTATGTGTGAATATACTCTAGATTTATATACCCTTTTGTCCTAATGGATGGATAGAAACACACACATATACACACATAGAAAGAAAAAAAGAGAGAAGTGATTACACAAATATACAAGGGTAGAACATAGATTGTAAGCATTCATAAAGGCATGCAGATTCCTTCAAAAGAGTAAATAGTACTGCATTAGGCCCCAAAGAGAACTTCTATATATAGTAGATTTCTCTGGTAATGCAATCAGCTTTATAATGACTAATGAAGTTAAGTCAAAAAATTATCTGTAAACCATAGGAACCATTAGCAGTTCTGCTATTTATATCCTTACATCTTTAATGGTTAATTCCAAAGAATTCTCAGTAGAGGCAATAGTCGTTAAATATATTATGTGAATCAATATCTGCAGCCTGCTGGTAACCAAAAGCTAAAAATCCCACAGTGATGACATGAACCGATATAAACACAGCAAGCTCATTTTCAGCCATTCCTTAGAAATGTGTGATGTACTTATTTTAGAAGAGAGCCATAAACTAGCTAAAACATAAACTAAGTAATTTTTATGGGTTATTTTCATTTTATCTCTTAGATAATTTCAGCAGGTTTTTTTAGTGAGCATTTTTACAAAAAGAACAAGAGGTAGTTATGCATTGAAGTACCTAGAATTAATCTATTCTAGTGCAAAGCTTTTTATAAATATATTGTAACACAGACTAAGGTTAGAGCTGACCACACAAGTTATTAAAGGAGGCTATCAACATTGTATTATAATGAAACTATCTTTGATAGAATCGTTGTTAAAAATGTATTTTTCTCAATCATCTGGCCAAATCTCTGAACTCCCACCATGAAATATTCTTTTTGATTAGAGCAATGAAAAAGCAGAATTTCTTTGTTGACTATAAAGCACTAGCTTGGAGGCTAAATACTGATGCCTAAGCCAGAGAAAAGTTACCCACTGGGCCCCAATAAAATCGCCACAGGAACTTGGGAAGCAAGAAGTTGGTCAGGCATCACTTTCATAGGGAATATGGTTGCAGAAGGTGGGGTCAGCTGCAAACTCCTAGTGATAGAAGAGAGACTTAGAAGGGAAGACAAAAAAAGACGATTAATCAGAAACTGTGTTATACCAAGTACAGCCAAAAACATCTTTAGCTTGTTTAATATTTCAAAGTTATATGATCTCTTTCAAGATATTATTGTGCGTGTAAGGCCACTGACAGGAAAAGAGACAAACTGTATTTTATTGCATTGTTTTGTTCCTTTATAATAAGAGATCAATACAATTCATCAAAAGCATCTCTGCTCAATATTAGTAGCAGACATTCAATGGTAGAATTACCAACCAGTTTCTATCACCTGTGAAAATGATTACCGATTTCTGGCCTCAAGACACTGAAAAGCAGCAGAAATATAAGAAACAGTTGAGGCTCTCCATGTACTTATGCACAACAGTCAGATAAATAACTTGCTACAAACCTGTTTTTAAACATTATCTTATAGATATTAGTGCCTTCTTTAATAGAATATTAAATATATTAAAGCATATTAAATAATAGCATATAAAATAATAGAATATTTTAATATGCTGAATTTTTAAACATTTTGTTTTTATCTGACACATTATAATTATATATATTTACGGGCTACAGTGTGATATTTTGATAGATATATACATAGTGTAATGTATCAGGGTAATTAGCATATCTGTCACCTCAAACAATTGTCATTTCTTTGTGGTGAGAACATTCAAAATCCTCTCTTCTAATTATTTTAAATTAAATGTTGCTGAGTTTACAGTAACTTTTGGTCATATGTTTTCTCACAACAGAGAGTAAAATAAAGTACTCTCATGTAGATGGTTTAATGAATGGTTTGAGGTGAAAAGTGTCTGCAGAATGTGTAAAACACGAAACTATGGCTATTCAGATTGAGTACAGTCTTAAATAGAGCACACCAGACTCTCACAAGTTTATACAAGACTGGGATGAAAATAAGAATGGAAGAAAGACATCGCTATAAGTATTAAAATAGAATTCTGAACTACCTTTTGAATCTAGTAGCAGACAAATGAATTCAACTTCCTCCTTTGATCCTTCTTTCCATAGAATTTTCTAGTAGTAACAGGAAAGCAGTATGTCTAGCAAGGTACTAGGAAAGGTCAGATTTCAATATCTACAGACACCTATGTATTTGCTAAAAAAATGCTTTTGGAGACTGATGATCACAATAATAACAGATATGTTTTCAAGATGATGGAGCTAAATTTGCTGCTGGACTTAGAAATTAGAAAATAAACCTTTAAAATATAATAAGCCCTGAAGTTAACAGTTGTCAGTAAAATAATGAGGGTGAGAAGAAAGAGAGGCATCAATGAGAGTATAAAACATAATCAATTTTCATTTTCATGGTCAATTCAATAAATTAACTGGTAAGGTTTGGAATTGTTTTTGTTGTTTTGTTTTGTTTTCGCTCTGTCGGCCAGGCTGGAGTGCAGTGGCGCGATCTTGGCTCACTGCAACCTCTACCTCCTGAGTTCAAGTGAATCTCCTGTCTCAGCTTCCCATGTAGCTGGGACTATAGGCATATGCCACTATGCCCGGCTAACACTTGTATTTTTAGTAGACATCGGGTTTCGCAATGTTTGCCAGTCTGGTCTTGAACTTCTGACCTCAGATGATCCGCCCACCTCGACCTCCCAAAGTGCTGGGATTACAGGCGTGAGCCACTGCTTGCAG
The DNA here is from genome assembly GCA_963573385.1 of Cacajao melanocephalus. Lineage (NCBI taxonomy): Eukaryota > Metazoa > Chordata > Mammalia > Primates > Pitheciidae > Cacajao > Cacajao melanocephalus. Next base: position 42,408 of record CAUYLG010021989.1, read on the forward strand.
TTGGTTTGGAGTTTTAATAACCAGAAAAGATTTATATTTTGTATATTAGTAGAAGATAGTGTGTTGCACTAACTAGTGAAAGATAAGAAATACTCCACTAATCAAACAAAGCAACAGAAAAATCTTATTGCTATCTAGAACTACAAGATAACTTTAATTACAAGGCTTGAAGTTGGTTTTTTAATGACTAAATTTTTAAGATATTTAAAGTAAGCTACAGAGATTGAACTATGAATGCATTGGGCCCTATTTGCATGCATATATAATGCTTTTAACATCTCTTTCCTTCAAAAGGATTTTAAGTCTAACATTGCCATCAGTCACGAAGTCCTATTATTTATGCAATTAGAAATTCCTCCCTCTTTCTCATCTGTCTTTTTCTCTTCGGCATAACTCCCTCCACTGTATTTTTTTAACTTGTTACATCATCAATCTTGTTTATTTACCATCAATCTGGTAAATTTGTTTATAGGCATTCTACTTCTTCCCTTTCTCTCTTCATGTCACCTTGAACATAAATATCTTATTGCTTCTATCTGTCTGGAAACTCCCTTAAATCAAATACCAGCACACAGCACTTGGAAGTTTTAACTTTATATGTGGATCAAAGATGGATAGATGGAATATGACACCCTTATTCAAAATATATTTAAATTATAAGAATAAATTATTTTGTAACCATCATCAGGAACAGCAAGAATAAAACATTTATTCCTGGATTGTACAGATCAACTTCACCAGAATTAGACAGAATGTGATATAAGAGATTTAAATGGGATAAATTTCTGTGAAAGAAATAAGAAGCAGATTTTGGCAGAGTAAATAGTAAAACAGCTACACAAGCCCCATGGGGCCTTGGCCAACTTGACCAGGAGCTGTGGATTGCCCTTCAAAATGCCTGGCATCAGGCTGAATTGTCTGCATCTCTGAGCCCTGCCTCAATCAGTCAGGGTACACAGGATTGCCCGGTGGAGTATAGCCTTAGGCCATGAGGCTACATGACTAGGATGTAACCTCAGCCCAGGTGGCTGAGACACTGAAAGGGCTCTCAAATGGAGACACTCACCTGACCACAGTCCACATGTTTGAGCAGCACTTCCTACATTGATGGAGTTCTAGAAGGTGCAGCTCCATGTCTTCCACACTAACCCACTTTAATCTTGTTTTATAAATCAGAAAAATCTAACAGATGAGATAATCGTCTAATAGTGAACAGTTGGCTAACCCAAATCTTTTTGTGTGTTTTGGTAGAGAGCAGATACATACCTGTGGGCCAGTACACTGTTTGGACAGCTCTTCTTAAGTGAGAAGAGACAGAATGGCCAATCAAATACTTCATATCCTTCCTAAACCTGTGACGCCTTTAGTAAGCACAGTTTCTTGACACATTAATCAAAATATACTAAGTATAATTGTGAAACACCCTCCTAAGTAAAATATCCTCATTTTTAGCTCTTACTTGTAAGTCAACTCTACTGCATAGGTCACATATTATTCATCTATTACAATAAATATGATTTGAATACTTAATGACTGAGGTGAACCAAAATGGTATTTAAAACTGGTTTCATCGAGAGATTAATGCAAGTAGATTATAATTTTATTTTAAAACAAGAAGAATAAGTCCTTTAAGATTATTTGAAATGACATTCATCTTTAAATAAAATCCAAACATCAACATAATGAATTTTAAATAGTCTGCTGAAATTCTTAAACACTTTTATCAAAGCACTTTTTATTGTTGGTTTCTATTCAGTTGGAATAGTGAAAATGTTTATGTTGTAGGTAAAGGTTAAAAACTTAAATGCTGAAATTAAATAAAATTAAGGATATTAAAATAAGATAGTTAAGTATATTTAATAAAAATGATTAAAGAATGGAAGAAGTACAGTTAGTTTTACCTTGGATGGAAATTTATAAACAGAACAAAATATTTCCATTAGTAATACGATATTCTACCTTTATTTTTACCCCTAGGGAAGTCAATGAATTCTGATTTCTTATAACACCTTTAGTAAGCATAAAAAGTAAGGCTGAATTTTTCTTATGTGAAATGCCCGATACTATAGACAATAATAGTTATAGAGAACTAATAACTGAAATATTTAAAACCATGCTATGATTAGAAAGAGATTCACTAGACCCTTGGGGCACTAGTAATGTTCTATTTCCTGACCAGAGTTGTGGATCCAAGAGCATTTACTTTACATTGGTTTCTTAAAATATTCAAATATGTTTTATATAGTTGTCTCTATTTTGTTTCCAACAAAATTTTTTAAAGCAATAAATTGTAATAATAAAAAACTAACTTGTAAACCAAAATGCCTTCAAAATCATATTCCTGTGATATTAGAAAATTAAAACTGATATGGCTTCCACTATATCAATTTAGAAATAATTGAAAATTTCTTTTAATCAAGTAAATGTTTACTGAAATACTCCTGAGATTTCCCACTGTCTACCTTTTAGCAACCATGATGCTAAAATTCAAGATGGCTCCTTGTTCATGGGCAGCAGATTTGAGCTAAAAATAGTGTCCACAAGATGAAAACCTCGTAAAGAACAGCTGTTCTTAATCAGTGAAGGGAGCTTTGATTATCTCAAAAGTTGTTTTTGGCTATCTGGTAGGGTCCCTTAGAGGTACTTTACATACTTATTATAAATATATATTTAGTCCAGACATCCCAGAAAGTCACATAAAGAGTGGATATTAATTTACCTATATTATACTTATTAAGCTGTTGCCAGCATTTGTGCAGTCACACTCCAAGTGATTTGATTCTGGGTGTGATGCATTCCCTGCTAGTCTTCTCTATATGATGCAGGTTTCTACCTCCTTCAAAAAAAAAAAAAAAAAAAAAGCAGAAAGAAACATGTGTAAAGTACTTTAAAAATACTAAATTCTGACCTACTATACCCAAGTGCAACCTTCACAAATACCTAAGTATATACTGAATAAATCTAGGATCAACTTCCATTGATTTATTATTTCTAGTTTATTTTTATAAAGCTTTTTTTAAATAGTAAGATTTCCATTTAAGAAAGTGGCAATTCCTGATCATATTGAGACAAGCATAACAAGGTTTATAATGCATCAAAAGTGTTTATGTTATACCATGCTGATAAAATGCCACTATAGTATAGGTAAACACAATATGATTATAAGTTTTAATATCATATCTGCACATTCTAAAATACATTTTCATCAGAAAATGTTCAGCACATTTATGATAAACACCAAGTATTCATTTAGCTTTAAAATTATAATGGGATGGTTAAAACCTATCAATGAGTAAAATATACTTTATTATTTAAGCTACATCTAAACTCACATATTGTTATCTGTTTATACACGGGTCCTTTTTATTTTTACCTGCTTTAAAATAAGAATGTGTAGATGATCCAGTATTTTAAAACCAGCAGCTTCCTAAAGTAAACAATAGATGCCTAATTTCTTTTTACGAAAAGGCCAAAAATTCCGCTAAACCATATATTACTCTTAATTAGAAAAACTGCTAATTATTATAGGTTTTAAATGGACAAATAAATCAGGCACTACCTAGGAGTTTGTGTATCAAGCAATTCATAGAACAGACACCTCAGTGGCAGCTTTGCTGTTAATGACACTGAAGCTTCTGAACACCAGCCAATTACGGAAGTGCAGGACCACTGCTCCTGATGTCATAACCACAATAACTGTTTCTTTATACATATATTTCTTAGAAATAAAAAGAGTGATATTAAAAAATTTACTTACAATACCAATTAATTCTATAATGTATAAGAAGCTGTAGATAAATAGCACAGGCTCCTGAAGGACCCCTGCCATGCCAGGGCATAACCCTTTAATGACTAGTCCCTGAATGCATCCAAAATCCAGGAGTGTTTGATGCAGCTGAGGCACTTGATATGGGCACTGATAACAGTGGCTGGTTATAAACCTGCATAGAAGTATGCAGATTTTAGTATATATTTAGAAGCTTTTTCTAAAACTCTCAAGCTTTTATCCACTGAAGGGGGCATACCATGGTGTGCCCTCTGATCACTAGCGCTGATTTTAGTTCAATCTTATCTACCACATATTTCCGCATTCTTATTAGTGTACATTTCTAATTTGCCTATCATTTAGAACATGAGTGGTTTAGCCTTCATTAAAACACCAATGTTTTAGTATACAGGTAATTAATATTATACCAAATAGCATAAAATGCCTTGAAAATAATTTTATTCATTTTAAGAAACTGACTAATAGCAATAAAATTATGGTTGCTAAAATTGTTTCCCATGGTGTTATAAGTTAGCAATACCGAAAACACTACACATGTAAACTAAATCTAATAACTAAATAAATTGATGGCAGATGATAAATATAGGTTTCTCAGTGTTGGAATGGGAGGTTACAGACAGGCCAGGGAGAAAGGCTAGAATTAGCCATGTGATACTGGATGAGAATTGGAGATAATAGAAAGAACTTACGTTTAGTTTAAAATAGTTATAGATTGATTCATGTAGAAATATTTATAGGTATGTTCATATGCAGGGGTTAGTATAGACACATGTATTTTCTTGCTCTGTCAGCTGAGAGGGCCTAAAGGCACCGACAACCCCCGAGCAATGAACACACCTAGAACTCATTCTCAAATAATTCTATTATTCAATAAAGGGAACTAGAGCTTCTTAGAGAAATAGCTGTCTGATCTTGAACTGGAACAGAGAATATGCAATATGAGCAAGAAGTATCTTATAGTGATACAAAGTAAAGAAGTGCAGTATTCAAAAATAGTGTCAAAGGTAAGGACATTACAAAGAAACACAGGAGCCAGTATAAAGAGTTTACAATGACCAAATCTGGAACAATTTGAGGGACAAAATGAAGTAGTGTAAAATTATACCTAGTTATGTAAAATAACTGTTAGAGTTCATAGTGATTTATGTGATTGAATAAATGAAATATAAACAGAGGATGACAGACAAATCTCCACTGGACAACAGTTTTGAATAATATATGTAGAGAGCACCCTGAATGTAGAGATAGTATTTGGTGTACACCTCTGCCTATGCACTGAGCATAGCCAGTTGGCTCTGTGCTGTAATAAGCATGTGGCTGAGTTTCTCATGCATGTGATAAGTTTCTTCAGTGGACTAAACAATTTAGGCAACTGATGAAGGAAATGCAGCTTCACTGTGAAGACTCACAAAATTAGTTCAAAATAATGCTTTCTGTGATACTGTTATAAAAATGAATACCAAACAGTTTTATGCAATGAAAATCTTCAGCAAATGGAAGATGCTTTAAAAGCAGAGAATGGTTATTTCCAAGGAGAACTTGATGTGTTGGTAAACTGTGATCAACAGTAGATCTCTTCACGCTTTTCGTTTCAAAAAGGATGTTTCAAGATGCTTGAAATGTTCATGCTTTCAAAATGAAAATCATTTGTACTTAATAATGCATTATTATGTGAATGATGATTTACTGTCACTGGTTAGTAAATTTGAAGGTAATCTTCTGAATTATTTGTCAAGATGCTACATTGATGAAATAGTGTTAGCCATCAAATTTACTAGGCGCACAGAAACATTAAACCTGATAATGTTATTTTGAGTATAAAACTTCACATTTCCCTGGTCATGAGTGAAGATAAATGATTAACTGTTTGGTCTCCTGTAGCTGTTATTAACACACTTAACTACATAACACCTGAGATTCTATAAGCAATGGAAGATAGCATGGGAAAATACAGCCCAGAATGAGACTGGTTTTTTTCTAGATATTGTTAGGGCTCAGAAAACTATACCCCAAAATGAAGGCTTAAGAAGCAGCCTCAGAAGCAAAAGTTTTTTTCTGACCTTCTCCTGCTCTGCTGTCTCTCACTTCTTTTTTCCACAGAAGCTATCCGTAAAAATCAGAATCCCTCTACCCCAAGGAGGATCTTAGCAATCAAAACCCCTTTTCCCTACAACCAGCCATAAAACCTGAAAATATTACTCTAATTTTCCCTCCACCTTTCTTTGTAAAAACTGGCCATAAAGTATCTGACATACATTGTTTGACTGTAGATTATAAGACCCCCATTCCAGAGAGTGCTTTGCCCAACAACCAGAAGAAAAGAATGCATGCTCAGAGAGGAGAATCTAGGAAGACAGCCCTTGCTGGGTTTCCTCACTCAGCATTAGATTATACCCTTTGTGTCCAATCATATTTTTATACAACTGTTCATACTTTATTGAACCTAAGCATAAAAATAGATATTTTCTCTTGTATCTTTGGTTCTTCACGGATATGGTTTGACTCTGTGTCCCCACCCAAATCTCATCTTGTAGCTCCCATAATTCCCACATGTTGTGGGAGGTACTTGGTGGGAAATGACTGAATTATGTGGGCATGTCTTTCCCATGCTGTTCTCGTGATAGTGAATGGATCTTATGAGACCCTATGGTTTTATTTATTTTATTTTTCTTTTTGAGATGGAGTCTCACTCTGTTGCCCAGGCTGGAGTGCAATGGTGCCATATCAGCTCATTGCAACCCCTACCTCCTGGGTTCAAGTGATTCTCCCTGCCTCAGCCTCCCCAAGTAGCTGGGATTACAGGCGCCCACCACCACAACCAGCAATTTTTTTTTTTTTGTATTTTTAGTAGAGACGGGGTTTCACCATGTTGGCCAGGCTGCTCTTGAACTCCTGATCTCAGGTGATCTTCCTGCCTCGGCCTCCCCAAGTGCTGAGATTACAGGCATGAGCCACCATGCCCTGCCTACCTTATGGTTTTAGAAACAGGAATTGTCCTGCACCAGCTCTCTCTTTGCCTGCCGCCATCCACGTAAGACGTGACTTGCTCCCCCTTGTCTTCTGTCATGATTGTGTGGCCTCCCCAGCCAAGTGGAACCATAAGTCCATTAAAACTCTTTCTTTTGTAAAATACCCAGTCTCAGGTATGTCTTTATCGGCAGCATGAAAACAGACTAATATATTCACTCTGAAGGCTCCCATGTATATACATTAAATAAATCTGTATGCCTTTTCTCCTATTAATCTGCTTTTTGTGAGTTGATTTTTCAGCAAATATTCAGAAAGTGAAGGGGAGCTTTCCCACTGGCCCAAACAGTGTCTGTATGTGTAAATGCTATATGGAGGAACAGTTTTATACATAATCATTAATGAAAACTGAAGCAAAGATCATGGACCTAAAAGCAAAAGTTCAGTTCCCTTATCACATCATGGATGTAGAAGCCAGAGAAACATTATTCACAGACTCATCTTCAGAAGAGAGTGTAATCTAGGGCAAAATGAAATTAAGGATTGCAAAAGCATGCATTTTTTGAAGATATAAATTGAGAAAATATACAAGACCTATAATCAACTTATATTTTGGATATTAGCAATTCTTCTAACATACCCCAACTTTGATATGTATGATGTGTAAAGAAATACTAAAATTCTGCCTTCTTTTTCTTTTACAGTATTTTCTCAATTACTTTTATCATTCATTGGTTTTACATGCACAATAAAAAAGTGTTTTTTTTTTTTCCAATTAAGTCTCTCTAAAGAGCATGATGCAGTCCAATAAGTACATTAATCACAAATGAGGATGTGCAGCAGAATTGCAGAATTTAGAGAACAGCTTTTGAATTGAAGATTATGTTAGAAGAATAAGAACCCTCGCAAGATAAACCAGAACTAAGTAGGAAATTACAAGAATGCACACAGACACAATAACCCTTTCATTGTCCACCTTGTGTCATAGAAAATTTAAACCAAGATAAAGAAATTTTGTAAATTAAATGATGATAAAATATAGATGGATAAATAAATTATAGATAAAATAGTTGATTCAGTGGGTTCAGGGACAACTTGAGGATACAGCAACATTTTCCTAAGAACATGGAAAAGCAGTACCACATTGTGAGGTTCATGTACTCACTGAGCTATGAGAAGTTCAGAAGGACCAAATTTTGCTAGTGATAGGTATTTTTCAGTACTTTCACATTCAGACACCCATAAATCCAGGCCAAAGAATTCAAAGGTGCCTGTCAGTAGCAAAAGCTGGCCCTTCAGGAGTTGTCACAGCTCATTGAATGCATGGCAGAATCCTGTTCCCAAAAGCAGATTTTTCAAAAAGCTTAGTGACAAAGAGGAAGGGATAGAAGTGACTATGGTGGAAACTGACTTTATGAAATGGGAAATTCCCAAGTCTGAGATTTTTTAGGAAAGTGCTGAAAGCTCAGGTTGAGGATGTCATTGCTGAGACTTCAAAGGAACATATCTTGGTGAATACAGACAGAATTTCTCTGAACAAGTAGGATGTTAGCTTCAGGTCTCACAATAAAGCAAGAAGCCCAGTAACCAGGTGCCGCTTTAGAATATTGCAAGGTATTTCTAAAACAAAATATTAATGTGAAAAGGAAGTGTTATTTTACAAATAGAAATCTATTAGACATGAAGCCTCTCATGTTTTAGAAGCAAAAAAAACATGCATAAGAGGAGCTACATGTTTCAGGATGCCATCAGCAACAAGAAATATTAATGTTTAAAGAGAAATTATAAGTCTAAAGAAGAATGACATAATTTAATGAAATGTGAGGCAGAAGACATGGTAGAAGTGTGTGTGTGTGTGTGTGTGTGTGTGTGTGTCTGTGTGTGTGTAGAGTAAGGAATATGAACAAGAGCAATAAGATGTGAAGAAAATGAGAAATTAACTGGTGAAAATGAAAGTTTTGTTCTATTGTGGATAAATTAACAGCTCAAAATAGGTAATATGAAAAGGAGTTTAAGGATTTTGCAGCTAAGAGTTGACTGCCTGCTGGGAAGCTTATCATGCAGAAACTACTCAATGAGTCAGTGATGAGAAACATTTCCCCGAGAAAATTTCAAGCTCTTAACTCTAAGATGACTGATCTCGTGACTCCCAGTTCTAGTTTGAGACAGAGAGTTTGGTATAGTTCACTCTGGAAAGATCATATTCAGAAGTTAGATGTGGCAATAGTGTTAGAATTACAATCTGTTCCTGAGGTAGGCAACTGGGACTGACAGCAAGGTTCTAAAACCTGCTGGGTGAAGAAATGATGGCAAAGGACTTACGTGTTGGTATGTAATTGTATATTATTTTCGAGCTTGTACAAATATAGTGTTTTATATAAACTTACATCCATGAAGTAGCCACAAGAAATTATAAAGAATTGTTGATAAAGATCTTTGAAATCCATCATAGTCATCATGAAAAGCTTTTTTTATTGTGATAAAATATGTATAACGTAAAATTTACCATCTTAACTGTTTTCAAATGCATGATTCTATAGCGTTAGGTATAGTCACATTGTTGTTTAACCATCACCACCACTTATCTTCAGAGTATTTTTATCTTCCCCAACTAAAAACTTCACACTTCTTGGACAATAACTCCTCATTGCCCTCACCTCCCAAACCTTGGAAACCATCATTCTATTGTTTTATGAATTTGACTACTCTAGGTACCTCTTATAAGTGAAATCACACAATATTTATCCTTTTGTGACTGCTCGTTTCGTTTACTATAATGTCATCAAAATTCATCTGTGTTGTAGCATGTATAAGAATTTTCTTTTTTAAGGCTGAATAATATCCTATTATATGTATAACAACATTTTGTGTATTTATTCATCTGTTGATTGACATTTCATTTGCTTCTACCTCTTGGATACTGTGAATAATGATGTTATCAACATGGGTATAAAAATATCTGTTCAATCTTATTTTTTCACTTCTTTTGTACATGTATGTACCCTGAGGTGGAATTGCTATATATACTAATTATATTTAATTTATTTGAGGAACCATTATATTGTTTCTTATAGTGGCTACACCATTTTACTATCTTACAAGGAATGTGCAGGGTTCCACTTTCTCCACATCCTTACTAACAAGGATGGCAAGGATGTATTTTATGTATTTGTTTTTAGTTTTTGTTGTTTTTGATAGTAGCCATTTTAATGAGTATGAAGTGATATTTCATTATGGTTTGGATTTGTATTTCTCTAATGATTAGTGATGTTAAACAACTTTTCATGTGTTTATAGGCCACTTGTATATTTTTGGAAAAACATTCATTCAAGTCCTTTGCCCATTTTGATCCGTGTTGTTATTCTTGTTAAGTTGTAGGAGGACTTTTCATATATTCTGTATATTGAATTCTTATCAAATATATAATTTGCAAATGTTTTCTCTCATTTCATAGGTTGCCTTTTCACTCTGTTGGTAGTTTCCTTTGATCCACACAAATTTCTAGTTTTGATGGTATCCAGCCTATCTACTTTTTCTTTTGTTGCCTGGACTTTTGTTGTCATATCCAAGAAACAATTGCTACATCCCATATCATAGTTTTATGTAGGGTATAAGATAGTGATGCAACAACTTCTTCTTCTCCTCCTCTTCCTCTTCTACCTCTTCTGTGGGTATCCGATTATCCCAACAGTATTTGTTCAAAAGATTCTTCTTTCCCTATTGAATTGTCTTGATATCTCTTATCAAAAACCATTTAAACATGTATAATAGGATTTATTTGAGGGCTTTGTATTCAATTCCGTTGGTGTATATGTGTGCTATACTGCCAATACCACATTATTTTGCTTCATGTATCTTTGTGGCAAGTTTGGAAATCATGAACTGTGAGACCTCAAATTTTGTTCTTTTTCAAGATTGTTTTGTCTACTTGGAGTCTGTCGAGATTCTATATGTATGTAAGGATGGATTTTTTTTTCCTATTTTTGCAAAAAGAAACATTGAAATTTTGAAAGGATTGCATTGAATCTGAAGATCACTTTGGTTAGTACTTGCATCTTAAAATATTAAGTCTCTTAATTCATAGACACAGAAATATCTTTTCATTTATTTGTATCTTCTTTAATTTCTTTCAGTAGTTTTATAGTTTTTACCCTACAGGTCTTTTACCTCCTTGGTTAAGTTTGTTTTAAATCATTTTATTCTTTTTGATATTGTAAATGGAATTATTTTGTTAATTTCCTGTTTGGATTTGTCACTGTTAGTGTATAGAAGTGCAATTAGTTTTTGAGTGTTCATTGTGTATACTGCAACTTTGCTGAAATTGTTTATTAACTCTAAAAGTATTTGTGAAATCTTTAGGTCTTTATATATATATGATTATGTCTTCTGAGAACATAGATAATTTTACTTCTTCCTTTCTAGTTTACATGCCTTTGATTTATTTTTCTTGCTTAATTGCTCTGACTAGGATTTCCACTACAATGCTGAATGGCAGCAGTGAAAGGAGGCATCTTGGTCTTGTTCCTGACCTTATGGGGAAAGCTTCCACTCTTTCATCATTGGGTATAATTTTAGTTATGGATTTTTCATATATAATCTTTGTGATATAGAAGAAATTTTCTTCTATTTCTAGTTTATAGTTTATGTCATGAAAAGGTGTTGAATTTTGCCAAACACTTTTTCTGCAGCAATTAAGATTACTGACTGAATCCCCTTAATAGTTGTAAATCTGTTAGAATTTTCTATTTATTGATGATTCAATCCTGGTGGGTTGTGTTTTTCTAGGAGAATTTGTCTATTTCATTTTACTTATTTAATACATTGGCAAACAATTATTCATAGTACTCTTATAAAATTCTTTTTCTTTCTCTTTAGAACAGGTAGTGCTATAGTTTGAATATGTGTCCCTGTATAAATCTTATACTGAAATGTAATTCCCAATGTTGAAGGTGGGGACTGGTGGGAGGTGCTTAGATCATGGGGGCAATTTCTCATTAATAGTTTAGCACCATGCTCTTTGGTGCTGTCCTCATGATACTGAGTGGGGTCTTGTGAGGTCTGGTTGTTTAAAAGTGTGTAGCACCTTCCCCCTTGCTCGCTCTCTCTTTTTTTTTTTTTTTTGAGATGGAGTTTCACTCTTGTTGCTCAGGCTGGAGTGCAATGGCGCAATCTGGGTACACTGCAGCCTCTGCCTCCCAGGTTCAAATGATTCTCCAGCCTCAGCCTCCTGAGTAGCTGGGATCACAAGCATGCACCACCATGCCTGGCTAATTTTGTATTTTTAGTAAAGATGGGGTTTCTCCATGTTGGTCAGGCTGGTCTCAAACTCCTGACCTCAGGTGATCCACCCCTCTGGGCCTCCCAAAGTGCTGGGATTACAGGCATGAGCCACCACGCCTGGCCCCCCCTTGCTCTCTTAATGTACTCTGGCTATGTATCATGCCTGCTCTCCCTTTGCCTTCTACCATGATTATAAGTTTCTTGAGGCCTCCTCAGAAGCCAAGCACGTGTCAGCATCATGCTTCCTGTACAGTTTGCAGAACTGTGAGTCAATTAAACCTCTTATTTATAAATTTTCCAGTCTCTGATATTTCTTTAGAGCAATGCAGGAACAAATGAATCCAGGTAGTAATGTCTCCTCTTTGATTTCACACTTAAGTTGTTTGTGTAATCTCTCTTTTTGTCTTAGTCAGTCTAGCTGAAGATTTGTCATTTTATTTGATCTTTTTCAAGAACCAACTGTTTGTTTTCTTGATTTTCCCTGTTTTTTTCTGTTTTCTATTGAATTTGTTTCTGCTCTAATCTTTAATATTTCCTTTTTTCTGCTAATTTTTGGTTTAATGTATTATTTCTATTTCTTTAAAGTGTAAAATTAGATTGTAACCTTGAGATATTTCTTCTTTTTAAATGTAAGTACTTCCAGTTATAAGTTTTCTTCTTAGCACTGGTCTCACTGAATCCCGTGAGTTTTGGGATGTTGTGTTTGCATTTTCATCTGATTCAAGATATTTTCTAATTTTCCTTGTGACTTCTTTGAATCATTATTTTTTATGAGTTTTAACCATTGACTGTTTAAGAGTGTGTTGTTGAATTTCCACATATTTGTATTTTTTTAAGTTTTTCTTCTGTTGTTGATTCTAGCTTTATTCCATTATGAGAAGAAAATATACTTTGCATGATTTCAATCTTTTTCAATGTATTTTTTTTTCTTTGAGACAGAGTCTTGCTCTGTCACCCAGGCTGGAGGGCAATTGCACAATCTCAGCTCACTGCAACCTCCGCCTCCTGGATTCAAGCAATTCTCCTGTCTCAGCCCTCAAGTAGCTGAGATTACAGGTGCCCACCACCACATAAGGGTAATTTTTGTATTTTTAGTAGAGATGGGGTTTCACCATGTTGGCCAGGCTGGTCTCAAACTCCTGACCTCTGGTCGTCTGCCTGACTCGGCCTCCCAAAGTGCTGGCATTACAGGTGTGAGCCTCTGCACTCGGCCTTAAATGTATTAAGATTTGTTTTATGCCCTAGCATGTGGCTTATCCTGAAGAATGTTCCATGTGTACTTGAGAAAATGTGTATTCTGCTGTTCTTGCGTGGAGTGTTCTTTATATGTTTGTTTAGTCTAATTGTTCTGTAGTCTTGTTGAGGTCCTATATTCTCTTAGTGATGTTTCTGGTTTTCTATTTTTTAAATTAAAAGTGGGGATTAAAGTCTCTCGCTATTATTGTAGAGTTGTCTCTTTATTCAATTTTGTGAACAGTTGCTTCATGTATTTAGGTACTGTAATTCTTACATAAGTAATAGAACAAAATGTGAAAGAAAAGATGCTTTATTTTTTATTGGGTCCAAAGTCTTCTACACAGACAACCAGATGCAAATAAAGGCTGCAACTTCGAACATTAGTAGGTGTAATTTGTCCTTTGTGACTTTAGTATTGCAAAGTCTATCCCCCCACTGAGGACATAATTACTTGTTCCATTTGGGTTGCTTTTTCTTTCTACCTCTATTGCAGCAAACAGAGTATATAAAAAGCATTTATTACACATACTCTTACCATAAAATTGAGGAGTGTGCTTCTTGTATTTATGGAAAGGAATTGAAAACTATGTTCATACAAAAACCTGCACACAGATATTTATAGCAGCTTTATTCATAGTCGCTAAAACATAGAAACAGCCAAGATAGGCTGTGGTAAGTGAATGATAAACCATGGTAGAGACAGACAATAGAATTTTATTCAGTGCTAAAAAGAAATAAGCTATAAAGTCATGAAAAGACATAAAACAAACTTAAATGTATATTACTAAATGAAAGAAGTCAATCTAAGAAGGCTACATACTGTATGATTCCAGCTATATGACATTCTGGAAAATATAAAACTATGGAGACAGAATATCAGTGGTTGCCAGAGATTAGTGGGGAGGAAGAGATATACAGACAGAGAGCAGATGATTTTTGGAGCAGTGAAAATACTCTGTATTATACTAGAATGGCATATATACATCATTATACATTAGTCCAAACCCATAGAATGTACAACAACCAAGAGGGTACTGTAATGCAAATTATGGAATTTGAGTGATAATGACATGTCAATCTAAGCACATCAATTGTAACAAATGTACTGCTTTGGTGGGGGATATTGATAGTAGGGGATGCTGGTAGGAGGGGAAGCTGTACAAGTGTGGGGACACAGAAATACCCCTGTCTTCTGGCCGATTTTGTTGTGAACCTAAAACTGCCCTGAAAAATCAAGCCCCCAAATTGCATTTGTTTACCAATTTTTTATTCCTACTACATTGCCCTGCATCAGGGAATGGCCCCTTGCTTACCCTAAATTTTGGGCAGAATACACACATGGATTGTCTACAATAAATATGAATTAGTCGATTAAAAACCCATAAATGAGTTTAATTTATATCATAACAATACTAAGATGCAAAGGAAACTTCTGAGAAATTTCTTACTGAAAGATGCCATTTGTCTCAATGAGATCAGAGATGAAATGCCTAAAGAGAAAAAAAGTAAGAACAACTTTGGAGAGGTGAGAAGAAAACGAGGATCTGATTATATTCACTTTGAGAAACTAGATAAGCAGTTGACAATACACCAGTAAAAGCATTTGTCACTATTAAGATTCCGGGGAACTCATGACTTTGGTTCCTTATTTATTTAAGTGGATGGAAAAGCCTTTCATTGCTCATCTATAATTTACAAAGTTTCTAGATTGTTTCCAATGCTTCTACTTTATCTTAAACCTACTGAGGCTTGAAATAAAGTTTAATGGAATTTGAGGCACTTAAAAGAAAAGTAAGGAATTTCAAGTAAGAGAAATTTTTAAGGCTAAAAGGAAACACTCAACAAAAATAAAAGTTTTTAATACAATCATGCTCCTCCAAGAGAATATTTCCAAGTCTCCTCATCATACTATTTGCTGCCCAGAACTCAACACATTGGCTCAGTGAAGTCTGTTCATGCCCTTCTTAAAGGCACTTGTAATCTTCATCTCAGAGGGCACTTAGTCCACAAAGTATTCAGTAAAACCATTTCCTTATTCACTTATTTCATATTTTGTGTTATATTTTTGGTAGGACATTAGATAACACTAAAATTCTGAACCAAAACACAGAAAAGATTGTAATTAAGATTATTATTTTATGGGAAATTTTATACTTGATCACAGTCAACATAAAAGTTCATTTCTTCAAAAAATTATGACATATATGAGAATTGTCCTAAAACTCCCCTTCATAATATAGTAAAGTTTATTTTGATGTATTATTTGGGTTTGAGAGGGCATTATTATAAAAACAATGAATACTCAGTAAACTGTTTTGGAAAGGTAAAAATGTAGAATAAAGCCACCATTTACAGTCTTTCTTTCATGCATACCCACATATAGTGGTTTTTAATTGTTTACTATATATGCACTTGTTTGAGCTTCTATATATTGGTAATTTTCTTAGTAACTGTCAAAAGTGCCAATTAATGTTTACATAATATTGTATTATTATTATTTTTTTGGAGACAGAGTCTTGCTCTGTCGCCCAGGCTGGAGTGCAATGGCTCAATCTTGGCTCACTGCAACCTCCGCCTCCCATGTTCAAACGATTCTCCTGCCTCAGCCTCCTGAGTAACTGGAATTAAAGGCCTGTGCCACCACACCCAGCTAATTTTTGTATTTTTAATAGAGACAAGATTTCACCATGTTGGTCAGGCTGGTCTTGAACTCCTGACCTTGTGATCTGCCTGCCTCAGCCTCCAAAAGTGCTGGGATTACAGGCATGAGCCACCGCATCTGGCCATATTATATACTTTTACTTTATCCATTCAAAAATGTTTCCCATGTAAAAATTTTCAAATGTCATGTTCAGATTTAAATCTAATTACCACTTCATAATTGGTTTAGGGCACAATAAATGTTCTTCTATATTATATTTTTAAATTTTATTTTAATATTGGCTACTGAAAAAAATAAGAACTTTCAAATTATTTGACTGTATTTCTATAAAATATAATATCCCAGTCAGCAGATGACAAAAAATAACCAATATCAGAGCTGAACTGAATGAAATTGAGATGTGAAAAACCATACAAAAGGTCAATGAATGTATTAATTTTTCCTTGAAAGAATAAATAAGATTGATAGATCATTAGATACACTAATAAAGAAAAAAGTACAGAAGATCCAAATAAACACAATCAGAAGTGACAAAGGGGACATTACCACCAACCCCACAGAAATACCATGTGTTCTTGCTTATATAAGTGGGAACTAAACATCAAGTACACATGGACACAAAGAAGGGACCAATAGACTCTGGGGACTACTTGAGGATAAAGAGTGGGAGGAGGGTGAGGATTAAAAAATCGCCTATTGGGTATAATGCTTATTACCTGAGTGACTAAATAATCTCTACACCAAACCCCCATGACATGTAAATTACCTATATAACAAACCTGCACATGTATGCCTGAAATTGAAAGTTAAAAAGCAAAGTGTAGTAAATACCAAAAAATAAAAATAAAAAAGCACATGATATGATTTCCATTCTATAATTTTAATAAGAATTGTAAATATTTATCTAATATATTACATATAATTTATATACATAATATATTACATATTAGATAAATATCTAGTTAAAATTTAAGAGAAGTCTCAATTAGGATTAAACCAATGTGGTTCTTTTCAAAATCATGGATAAGTAATTGTTGGTTTTGAGAGCTATCATTGAACAACTCACTTATGCCATGAATTTTATTGCATATGTAATGAGGAAATTTGATTGCATCATTTTTTTTTTTTGAAACAGGGCCTTGTTCTTTTGCCCACCTTGTAGTACAGTGGCATTATCTCGGCTCACTGCAGCCTCAATATCCCGGGCTCAAGTAATTCTCCCGCATCAGCTTCCTGAGTTGCTGGGACTGCAGGTGTGTACCACCATGCCTGGCTAAGTTTTGTATTTTTGTGTATCTGAATAAAAAAAAGAAAAAAAGGAAAAGAATGCTTATAGGCAGTTGGTACATTTAGAAATCCTTAAAATATATGTGACTAATTTGGCAGCTAGCCACTCTATTTTATTTTATCTTTTTTGAGACGAAGTTTCTCTCTTTTTGCCCAGGCTGGAGGGTAATGGTGTGATTTCTGCTCACCGCAACCTCCACCTCCTGCGTTCAAGCATTTCTCCTACCTCAGCTTCCCGAGGAGCTGGGATTACAGGCATATGCCACCACACCCAGCTAATTTTTTTGTATTTTTAGTAGAGATGGAGTTTCTACATGTTGGTCAGGCTGGTCTTGAATTCCCGACCTCAGGTGATCCATCTGCCTCGGTCTCCCAGAGTGCTGGGATTCCAGGCATGAGCCACCGCGCCCGACCTACTCTTTACTTTTAATATGATAATTGTATATACATGGCAACAGAAAGTCAATTTTAAAACCTCAAACTTTGAACTTTAGTTATAAATTTCATTGGTTTTTCATCTATTGGTCATGATTTTAAAAGTTTTATTGCTTAAACATGCATTTAAACAAAAGAATACATGTAACTTATAAGTGAAAAGACATAGTAATAAAATGAATGCCTGTGAATCCCACTGTCCAAGTGAATTAAACAATATTCTTAGTACTTCTGCATTTTTCCCTTGGTGCTCTTGCTCAAACCTATTCTCTTATACCCCTTAACATCAACATTCTGGATTTTTGTGTAACACGTCTTTCCTTTATTTTTATATCTTTATCTAAATAAAGATATATAAAGATTATATATATGCTTGAGCTTATACCTTTTGTCGTTTTGTAAAATGTTATCATACCATACCATAATATATGTGGTCTTCTGTGACTCATTTTTTTACACTTAATATTATGTTGCTAAGATTCATGACACCATTGTTACTTTAGCTGAGGTTCATTAACTTTCACAGATATATAGTATTTGAAGGTACATGAATATCCTAAATGTCCCTTCACTAGTCAAAGGAAGTTTGTGTGTTTCCAGATTGGCTATTCTGAATAATGCTATTATGAAATAAAATTGAACATTCCTTGTTTTGCATATGTAGGAGAGTTTTTTTCAGATATACTTAGAAGTGGAAATGCCTGTCTGTAGGATTCACAAACATTACACTTTGCATAATATTACCTGGTGTAGTTGTATCCATCAAGAATATGGCAGTCACCAACATTTGGTATTATTGGGGTTAACTTTTGCCTAAGGCAAGTAAGTAAAATAATATGTCACTGTAGTCTTAATCTTCATTTGTAAGTTTACAAAAAAGATATTTTTGTATATTTTACATCAGTTATTCCTCATGTTAAATATCTGTTCATGTTTTTGCCAACTTTTCTACAGAATTGTTTGATCTTTTTGTTCTGATTACTTCTTGTCAATTCATTATTTTACATTTAGCACCTTCTAATGGCTGGTTTAGGAAATTCTTCCCTGCTACTTAATCCATCAAAAGTAGATTTTTGTGTATAGAGTGATGCAGGGATCTTGAGGTAGTAATGATGACAGGGCTAAATTCCACAGGCATCTCTGCATAGGGCATCTTCCTTTAGTCAGGGGTGATCCTCTGGAGAAGGGGACAGGCATAACCTGTCAGGAGCCAACATCCACAACTGAGGCATGCATGGAAAATCTCTGTAATGGGGATCTGGGGTGTGCTCAAAGAGCATATGCAAGAAATAGCCAACTTAATGTCACCTCATAAATAAGCCTAGCTATGAAGAATAGCAAGTTATAACCTTCCTTTAAATAGAAAAAGTAATATGAAAAATGGCATGCAACATTCTTATTCAGATATGGGCTATCAGGTATTAAAAGACTGAGCTAGACACTTTAAATAAAAGACAAACACCAGTATAGACTTTGTAAACAACAACAAAACATTTGCCTACATGTTGTTTTCCAACTTTTTCCTGCTGTTACTTTCTTGCAGCCTGCTTAAAGTAGGTACTTTTCAATGCGCTCACTCTCTGAAGTTTATTACAAGAAAAATTATATATCTGTATGTAGTAGTGGCTATAAACTTGATAATTTCCTAAGCCGTGTGTACCTTGGGTATCAGATTTTCCTAACATCGAGGCTATTTACATGAGAACTAAGAAGCTTCTCAGAACGAGTTTATACAAGAAGAGTGAGAATCCAGCGACATGAATTCAATTCAAGAAGAATGGCTTATATTCAGAAGGGGTTGGAGATTTGGATAGAGCTTAATGTGAATAACACATATACCACACATCCCAGTCTTCTGGTCCCTGTGGTACTCCAAAGTAACAATAAAGGGAAAGTAAAAAGTAAATAATAATAATAATAACCTCACAAAAACTCTAAAAATATTGAGAGTATAAGGCAGCCCTGCTCTACGGCCAGTATAACAGGGCCAGTCAGAGTGGGGACAAAGTATATCAGCCCCCATTCAGGGTAATATGAATGGCAAAGGTTGCATTTGCAAGCCAAAGGAAATAGAAGTGAACATCAAGACCTTGACCACAGCATGGCACAGGAAGTCCACATCAAAGCCAGATTACGGAAGGATAAAATGACAGAACAGAAGTGTAATTAGTTGCCAATTCAGGCTGGAAGAAAATAGCAGATGCTATGGGATAGCCGAAACAACAGGTATAATTGGAAGGTATTTTAAGTCAGTTAGAGATTCACATTCCTCAATTACTAGAGGAAAAGAAGGTAAACAAGCTGTTTTCTGGGCTTTTTATGACCCTATATTTACCCTCAAGCCCTTGTGAACTAGGGATAAGAAGGCAAAAATATTTTTATAATATTTGTGAATTATGGTTTGAATATAGTTGGGAAATCATATAAAGAGGTTGTGGGTGAATCAGATTTAAGGAAAATCAAGTAGTAGTAGGACTAGAAAAGTACATTTTAATTTAAAAAGCAAAATAGTACTGTCAAAGGTTGTTAAGTAGGAAACCGTTCTAGTCCAGGGCTTTGGTTCTATTTTCTGAAACAAACAACTGGAGCAATTTTGATTCATCTGAAGTGCACAGATGCACAGAAACACCTCTGTTTTTCATTCTTTTAAAACAATATCTTAGTGGGAAAAGATTGTGGCAGTTTGTAGCATAAATAACAAGGATTAACTTCTCAAAATCCTAAAATGAGTTGCAATTATATTTTAAATAATGTCCAGGATGTTAATCTATAGCAATATCACTGAGATTGGTCAAAAACGGTGGGGGGGGGGGCAACATAAATAAATGGATCCTGACTGTAGGGTTTTTTCTTGCCTAGTCATCGCTATGGTAACCAACATATTTTATTATAACAACTTCCCCTGCTATCCTGTTCCCTGCTGACCTGTTTCTTTAACACCTCACTACCAGACTAATTTTCTGAAAATGTACTATAAATCTTTCAGTTCCTTGCTCAAGAACTTGAAATGGCTCCCTGCTGCCTATGAAAAAATTATGGCAATTAAATTGCTCAATACTTTCTAATGCCATTTATTTTCCATTTCCCAATTTCTAATCGTCATGACCACTAAGCCCATTGCCAAGTAACTTCTATCTATTCCACTTTTAGGACTGCTTACAAACTTTTGCCTAACCTGTCCTCCATCTTCCACATCCTGTCAGTAGGCCATATCTGATAAATTGTGCTCTTTCTTCTCTATACTTCTGCTACAGTTTTAAGAAAATATCATGCACAGTAGCAACTAAATATTTTGAATGTTTCAAGTGTATTTTACTTATACACTCAGTTCTTTAAAGGCAAGTGGAGGGCAAGGACAATGACTGTATCTTGTACATTTATGGTAATCTATATGAAACTCAACATAATACACGATCCATTAGATACATGCAGAAAGTAGTTGTTTTTCTAGGCTTTCAGTGCTGACAGACCTTACATTTAATCTCAGCTTTCTTTTGCTCTTCTAGTGGCATTATATCTCCATGTCACAGTTTCCTCAAAATTGAAATGAGCACAAGAGCTATTTTCATCCAAAGATACAATGAGATAATGTATGTCTGACAAATAGTGAGTCTTAAAAAAATTCATTATTATTAACCTGTAAAGACAGAATTTAAAGCACGGTTTTTGAGAGCTTGGTCAAGCAGGAGGTGGGGAGATATGTTTACTACATTTCCATCAACAGCTTACTATATAAATATGTCATGTTGCTCAAGGATGCTATGGGACCAAATATGACAGAGGTGAGAAGAATGAAAGTAGTTACCTGCTTATATAATCTGATGTCAGTCAATCCTCTCCCTTGAAAAATTATAATTCTTAAGAATTGACTCCAGCTTAACCTCTAATCTTAAGATTCACTATTTTTGGAAACTGGAGAAAAATTTAAGAGGCACTTGCCATAAATCAGGCCAAATCTGTCAAGAACTGAAATTAGGAGATAGCGTTAGGAATAGACATAAGGAATGAAACCAAGATAGTTAATGAAAGAAGAGAAAACAGGATTTGGCATTCCAAATATTGCATTGGCGTCGCTAAGAGATTAGCATTAGGCTAAAGGACAAAAATATTGCATTGGCATAACTAAGAGATTAGCATTAAACTAAAGGAAATATTTATTCCCTTGATTACAAAATTTAAAAAGCTCCCCAGAATATTGTGACATTCAAGTCCTGGATTGTATCCTAGAAATAAAGGACAGCTTTTATAGCAGTCACATAATAGTAATAAAAGAAGATATTATTGGTGAGTTATCGCTCTGTTCCAAGTCTGTGCAGTCTTTTTGAATTCTCAAAACAACTCTATGATGC
The DNA here is from genome assembly GCA_963573385.1 of Cacajao melanocephalus. Taxonomy (NCBI): domain Eukaryota; kingdom Metazoa; phylum Chordata; class Mammalia; order Primates; family Pitheciidae; genus Cacajao; species Cacajao melanocephalus. Next base: position 64,411 of record CAUYLG010021989.1, read on the forward strand.
AGTCACTTCTATTACTCTCTATTACAGATGAAGAAACAAGGCTTAGAGAGGTTTAGTAATTTTCCCAAAGTCAGAGAGCTGGTAAATGTCAGAGGCAGGATTTGATTCTGGGTCAGGCCTACTGCATAGATCATGCACTAAACTGTAGTTGTTGCACTTCTCAAGTCACATCAGAAGATTGGCTCAAATGGAGATGGTGACGCCCCACCTTCCATGAGTTATTCAATTTCCTCTACTTAATCTTTATGTGACTTTAAAGGTTTTATTTGCATGCAAGTTTTTCAAGTAACAACAGCAACTAATTTAACAAGAACATTTTTTGAGAACTTACTGGGTGCCAGAGACTATTCTAGGTACTTTTTCTAAATAGTTTTTAGACTTCGCATATAAGCATCAATTATCATCATGATCATTATCATAACCATCACCATTACTACCATCATCATCATTATCTATGCTTAACAAATAAGAATATTGAGGCACAGCGAGATAACTGTCATTGCCAAGGATTAATTCAGTTAGTGGTGGTACCATCATTTAAACACTGGCAGGCTGGTCACCAAACTTGTGCTGTAACATGCAGGGGCAAATAGTATCTGCCAGAATTTTGTCTCTGGCTTTCTGTTTTAATTTTTTAATTAAATTTTGGCTTGTTAGTTTCAGAATATTATTCTAGCCTGTCAAGGTTTTAACTTTAATTCTCTCATTCATCTATTGTACTAGGTAGCCTGCACAGGTTTCTGCCATCTGCAAATTTGAGGTTTGAATTGCACTTTATGGTTTTTTTTTTGCAACAGAATTGAATTATAAACATTACTAAAGCCAAAATATACATAGATATTTACACATAAGGCCATGGATGATTTGTTCTTTGATATAATCACAGATTATTTTTATTCTATATTTATTATCTGACAAAACTATGTATTTAAAATCTAACAAATTGGCTTCATAATAGATTCCAAAAGTATTCAGGTATAAAGGTACCATGATGCCTTATTTCCCAAAGCTAAAAACATGTAGTATGTTTAAATTGTTCATACTGAAAACATTTTCATTGCATCATTGGGTTATTTCCAGTATTTCTGTCATTTTTGTATTTGCTAGAGCACCTTAAGAGAAATAAAATTCAAATTGCTAGTGTTTAGTTTTGAACATCCAATGATGCTCAACTGTGACTTACTCTGATATGAATATATGAATAATTGGTATGCTTTTAGTATTTTAACATATATATTGAAATAATGATAGATTCATTAAAATTTCAAAAATAATACAGAAGTTCTTGTATACTTCTTCCAGCACCCTACAATGGTAATATCTTACATAGTTATGCTATAATATCAAAACCAGGAATTTAACATTAGTACAGTATGATTAATTACACTATAAATTTATTTAGAATTAATCCATTTTTACATGCACTGATTTGTGGTGTGTGTGTGTGTGTGTGTAGTTTTATGAATTTTTTTCAAATTTATAGGTTCACATAACCACCATAGCAATCAAGACACAGAGGAAGAACTCCATCACCACAAACAAATTCCTTTGTTCTACCCCATTAGAACTGCATCCTTGCCTATGTCCCTCAGCATTGGAAACCATTAATCAGGTCCTTATTTGTAAAATTTTGTCATTTCAAGAATGTTGTATAAATATAATCACGTGGTATGTAACACTGTGAGATTGACTTTTTTCACTCAGCATAATAATGTTCTTGGGAGCCAGTCAAGTTGTTTGTGTATAAGTAATTTGTTTATTTTTATTGCTGAGTAATATTTCATGGTATGTATGAACAACAATTTTATTTATTTTTTATTTAGAGACAGGGTCTTGCTATGTTGCCCAGGCTGGTCTTGAATTCCTGCCCTCAAGTAACCCTCTCTCCGGGGCCTCACAAAGTGCTAGGATTACAGGTGTGAGTTATCATGCCTAGCATAGAACAACTTTAACCACTCACTCATTGAAAGATACCTGGGCTTTTCCTGTTTTTGACTATTACGTTTAATGCTGCTATAAACACTTCAGTGAAGATTTTATGTATGTACATGTATAGGCTTTTATGTAGATGAATGCCCAAAAGTGTCTTTACTGTGTCATATAAGTAATAGGAAATTTAATCTCATAAGAAAGTTCTAAATTGTTTTCCAGAATGTCTATACTATTTTATATTCTTGCCAGCAATCCATGAGTGATCCGAGTATTTCTTTACATTCTTGCCAGTATTTTGTGTTGCCACTATTTTTAACTATAGCCATTCCAATAGGAGTCTAGTGATAGGTCAGTGTGGTATTTTATTTCTAATGGCTAATGGTATCCAACTTTTCATGTGTTTATTAGCCATCTGTATATATTCTTCACTGATATTTCTATTTATGTCTTTTTCTCATTTTCTAATTGAATTTTTTACTGTTAAGTTTTGAAGGTTCTTTATATATAATCTGCATACAATTTTTTGAGGTATGGTTTGCAAATATTTTCTTCAAAATTCTACTATTGCTGGTAGAATGTTCTAAGTGTCAATTAGACATGTTGATTGATTCTGTTGTTCAGCTATTCTATATATTTTTCTGAATGACTGTCTAGTAGTTCTGTCAGTTCCTCAGACGGGTTTGTTGAAGTCTCCAAGTCTAATTGCTGATTTGCCTCTCCTTTCAGTTCTAGCAAAATCGCTTCATGTATTTTTCTAGCTCCGTTGTATAAACATTTAGGATTACTAAGTTTTCTAGATATATTTGCGTTTTTACTATTACATAATGCCCTTTGTTCTTATTTGTCACTGGTAATTTTCATGGCAATGAAGACTACTTTTTATTAGATAATACATATGTTTGTATATATTGCATATATATATCCCAAACATATGTATATATAAATATGCATAAATATATATGTGGGAATACATTTACATATATATAAGTCTCTCTTTATATATACTTATATATACATAAAATCTATATACCTATACATAGCTATTTATTCGTCTATGGAATAGTCTTTTTTGATTTTTTTCTTGGATAAGTGCTTGCACAGTATAACTTATTTTATCCTTTTAATTTCCACCTTCTCATATTATATTTGTAGGGAGTTAAAAAAATCCACTTTTTTTTTGAAATTTGCATATTTAGATAATTTACATGTAATATAAATAGTAGATATGTTAGAACTAAATCTGCCACTTCATTATCTGTTTCCTCTGTTAATTAACTCCCTTTTTCCCCTTTCTTACCTTCCTGTGGGTTAGGTGGATTTTTTTTTAGAATTCTATTTTATCTATGATTTCTGTAATGTTTTGCATACATACAATTTTATTGGTATATATATGTGTGTGTATGTGTGTGTATATATATTTGTGTGTATACATATATAGAAATATATACACACATATATACGGTTCAGTGGACAGACATAACTATATATATGTAGATATCTATTTCGGACTCTCTACCATTTTCCCATCTGACAATATTATACTTTTGGTTTCAACCACCAAGTATAATTTTACACACTCAAAAGGAGAATAATCAATTATATTTGTCCCTATTTTTATCTTTCCTGTTGTTCACTATTACTTTTTAATGTTCAGTATTCCTCTTGTCTGTTTGAAGATCTTACTTTATCCACTCTTTTAGGGATGATCTGCTGCTGACGAAGTCTCTTAGTTTACATCCACCTGAGAATGTCTTTATTTCACCTTTTGTCCTAAATATATATTTTATTGCATATAGAATTTGGCATTCACAATTACTTTTTGCACTTAAAAAATATTGTGCTACTTCCTTCTGGACTGCATGGTGTCTGAATAGAAATATGCCATCATTCAATGTATTATGTTCCCCTGTAAGTTATGTGCCGTTTCTCTCTGTTTTAGAACATTTTGTTTATCTTCAGTTGTCAGAAATGTTACTACAATGTGTTTTGGTGTTGAGTTATTTGAAATTTATCTTATTTGGAATTTGCTTACTTTCATTATTTTATAGGTTTTCACCTGTTTGCCAAATTTGAAAAATTTTTTGTCTTTATTTTCTTCAAGTATTTCTCAGGCATATAATATTCTTTTCCCTTACCTTCTTGGACTCCAATGATACAAAACTTAGATATTTTGCTGTTGACCCACAGGTCTCTAAGGCTTTGTTATTTTATTTATTTTTAGCCTATATTTTCCCTATTATTCAGAATGGGCATTTCCTTTTTAACTATCTTCAAATTCACTGATTCCTTCATTTGGTATCTCTAATCTGTTATTGAATCCTTCCTGTATTATTTTTTTTTAGTTTCATGGTTATAAATTTTGTATTTAAAATTTCCTTTTTAAAAATGTTTTTCTGTTTAAAAATTTTTGGTAAGATGTTCTATTATTTCCATTTGTTTCAAGAATGTTTGTAATTTTTCCTTGGTTATTTTCATACTGGTTGCTTTAAAATCCTTGCCAGATAATTACAACCTCTGTGTCAGATTCATGTTGATGTTTGTTGATTTTCTTTTCTTATTCAAGTTGAGATTTTTCTGGTTTTTAGTATCGCTGCATTTTGCATATTATGTTTTAAGACTCTTATTCCTATGGAAATAATCTATTTTAGCAGGCATCTATTTGATTTTGACTTAGCAAACAGATCTTAGCCTACTTTTGTGAGCTACGGTTAAATGACAACTTCGAATTTCAGAACCATTTCAGCGTTTTCTTGCCTCCATCTTTTGTGCACTACCCAGATAGCAATCTGATTCTTGGAAAATTCCAAAGGTTTAAGGTTTTAGTTCTTATACCTTCTGACATTTTGATATGGTCAGTTTCACATGAGACTTACTCAGGAGTTTGCACAGAACTTTATATTTGTTTTAAGAGTCCCTTTTTTTCACCTCTATCCTCTCCATAATTTTTTTACCTCTCTAATGTAGAGGGGCAGAAGCACCACTTCATTTGTACTAGGAAGGCATGGGAGTCCATGTGCCCCAGTAAACCTCTGTTGGCTCCAAATCAGCAGTGGGAAAAGGCAGAGGGACCTCCTTGTTACTGCTAGGCAGGAAGTAGATGTCTGAGCTCCCCACTCAATCTCTGATGATACTGTATCAGCAGCAGAAAGAGAAAGTGTCACTGCCTCATTACTGCTCTGTATGGACAAAATTCTAGGTTTCCCACTCAGCTTTTGTCAATGAGGGATCACTGCTTCATTACTGTTGGTCAGGGGATGAAAATTCATACTTCCTTCTCAGCCTCCAAAGACACTGCGTGGACAGCCGAGAGGAACAGGACAGTGTTTTTCACCATGGTGTTCAGCTGAAGAAGAGTGATTATTGTAAAAATGATTTTTGCTCTCCTGTTTAGTCCCCCTTCTGGTCCTTAGGCTTCAGGGTGAGTTTTTTTTTTTCCATACTTGTTGCCTTTTCTAGATTGTGAGTTTTTCCAGCATCTTGTCTGGGATACATAGGAAGCAAGAAGAAAACCAAAACCCAGAAAAGTCACTGCCTTGCTGTTCATCAGGTGCCAAGATCTCTAGCCAAATTCCCCATTCTTTCCAACTTTTTGGAGGGTCTTTCTATGGTTGCTTTGTGTATCATGTATAGGAGTTTTAGCTCTGCTTAATGTGAGGAACAAAGAGAAATGTGTCTATCTTTTTTTTTCTTTGAGACGAGTTTCACTCTTTTTGTCCAGGCTAGAGTGCAATGGCACGATCTCAGCTCACTGTAACCTCTGCCTCCTGGGTTCAAGCGATTCTCCTGCCTCAGCCTCCCAAGTAGCTGGAATTACAAGCACACACCACCACACCTGGCTAATTTTGTATTTTTAATAGAGATGGGGCTTCACCATGTTGGCCAGGCTGGTCTTGAACTCCTGACCTCCAGTAATCCACGCACCTCGCCCTCCCAAAATGCTGGGATTACAGGCATGAGCCATTGCGCCCGGCCGTGTCTGTTTTTTTAAGAACTAAAGTCCAAACATTTTTTTTAACAAACAAATCTATATTTGCTTGATGATAACAGCTGACATACATATGAACATAGGGAAAGCTGTTAACAGTTGTGTTAGAATGGCAAGATTATTCCTCTTTTTTAAAACAAATATTCTACCATAATATTTATATTACTTCTATGAAGACAAAATTAAGTTTCTGATTAAATTTCTAAATATGCTTAGTAAGTGTGCTTTATTGTTTCTAGGTGATTTAAATACTCTTTAGCTTAGGTTTACTTACTTCTTTATCAACATAAGTGCCAACTTCTCTACTTGCCAGGTCACAGCTGAACTTTCTTTTGAGAAGGAAAAAATTTTAAAGAAGTAAAATACTCTGTCTTTTGCTGGACATAACAGTCAAGGTTTGAACAGAGAAGCAGTATCAAAAGGAGATATATATTTAAAAATTTATTGCAAGGAATTGACTTACATGATTGTGGAGGTTGTTTAGGCAAGTCTGAAATTTATAGTGCTGGCCATCAGGAAGGGCAGGCTGGAATGCTATGACATGAGCTATTGCTATACACAGAATTGATTCTTCTAAGAGAAGCCTCGGTTCTGATTTTAATGTCTACTAACTGATTAAACTACCCCTACCCTTATTATCTTTGGTAATTTACTTTAATTAAAATCTATTGACTATGAGCCTGGTGCAGTGGCAAACACTTGTAATCCCAGCTACTCAGAAGGCTAAGGTGGGAGGATTACTACAGGCCAGGAGTTCAAGACCAGCCTGGCCAACATAGTGAGACCCTGTCTCAAAAAAAAAAAAAATCAAATTTTTTTAGAGTTAAATGACATCTACAACATACCTTTATAGCAATACCTAGACTAGTGTTTCAGTAGCTGAGGTCTTTGGCAAAGCCAAGTTGACGTATACATTGGGTAATGTAATACAAGATTTTCTGCTATAGCTAATAAAGTATTTCAAAACAAAATTTAAAAATTACATTAGAGCATAGGTCATGTTCAAATGTATAATAAAAAATGAAGTTATTTAAGCATTATGATTGTACAAGATGGGGGAGGAATTGTATAAAATTACAGGTAACATTTTATGGATTAAAAACAGCAAAATTATATTGTGAAAAATTACTACAAAATATTTCTGTGTAATAAATAAAATTGCTTTAGCTATCTTTTTATCAGATTTAATTAACATAAATGTATTACCTAACCTTTAAAATGTAATATTTATAAAAAATTAATTTTGAAGTAACTAAATGAGACATAATAAACATTCTGAAAATGTTTTCATAATAACACAATTTAGAGTGAAAAATATAAGATGCAAAATCATATATGTATATTATATACTCAATACTAATGTTTCTTTTGTTTTGAGACAAGGTCTCACTCTGTCACCCATGCTGGAGTGCAGAGGCCTGATTTCGGCTCACTGCAACCTCCGCCTCCAGGGTTCCAGCAATCTTCCCACCACAGCCTCATGAGTAGCTGGGACCACAGGTGCTCACCATCATGCCCAGCTAATTTTTTGTGTTTTTTATAGAGACAGGGTTTCGGTATGTTGACCAGGCTGGTCTTGAATTCCTGGGCTCAAGCCATCTGCCTGCCTTGGCCTCCCAAAGGGCTGGGATTACAGGCTTCAGCCACCGAGCAGGCCTGCTCATGTTTATTGTAATGTTAACTGTTACTAGAAAACATTATTAATCAGTGCTATAGTAAGATCATACTATGTGCCAGGCACTCCAATAAATGTTTTTGATAAAATATACCTAATTCTCAAAGCAACTCCATTAAGTATTATTATCTTCCCCCTATTGCAGATGAGGAAATTGAAAGTTCAGGAATTTAAATAGCTTGCAGGGATTAAATCTAATCCATAGGCAGCCTAACAATTATCACTATAATTAAGTTTAAATACGTAGAAAGGAATTTTGGTGAACATCTTTAAAATCTTCAGGTAGGCCAGGCCCAGTGGCTCACATCTGTAATCCCAGCACTTTGGGAGGATGAGGCAGGTGAATCACCTGAGGTCAGGAGTTTGAGACCAGCCTGACCAACATGGAGAAACCCTGTCTCTACTAAAAATACAGAATTAGCCAGATGTAGTGGCTTGTGCCTTTAATCCCAGCTACTCAGGAGGCTGAGGCAGGAAAATTGCATAAACCTGGGAGGCAGAGGTTGTAGTGAGCTGAGATCGCGCCATGGCACTCCAGCCTGGGCAACGAGAGCAAAACTATATCCCCCCCAAAAAAAAACAAAAAAAAATCTTCATGTAGGGGAAATCCTTTTTAAGCATTGAAATTTTCCATAAATCATCAAGAAAAAGCCCATAACTCTGACAGTCTGCAAATTTAAAACTTCTTTAAAAAGTTTAAAGATGAGCACTGCAAAAAACAATGTTTAAAGACAAGAAACACTAGAAGAAAATATTTTAGTTTTGCTTTGTTAATGTTACATATTTTTCTGCTGGTTATCAATTTATTGACTCTCAGCTTCAAATGCAAAATTTCAGGATGCTCTCTGAAATTTGATCTGGGCTCTCTAAATATTTTTCCTTTGCCAACCGACATTGAATCTTTCTCAATAGAGGGCGCCAAAGATACACTGCAGGAGGAAAAGGTTGTGCTTCCTTCTTCTGCTGACTCAGCGGGTTCCTGAAGCATGCTTGGCTTTCTCTGACATTAGGCTCCTGCAGCACAGGCAGTTTCTCCAGTACTTAGCTCTTGCAGTGTACAGTGCCAGCAGCATCCAGCAGTAAGTAGGTTCCCCTGGCATCCTCCTGCAAGCCTTTTTGTAGCAAAGCGTTTTTGATGAAATAACTCGACATAGGCAACTTTCCTCCTCACCATAGAGGAAAGATTTCCAGAATGTTCTGTGAGTGTAGTACTCCAGGAACATCTCTGTTATTCGGTGAACCATGGCTGTGCTCTCTCCAAGAAGGTATAGATTTCAACCCTAGGAGAGGGATGTCTTCCTGGGATGCTCTATCTTAACACTGACATAGTGACTACTCATTATATCTGCTATGTCTATATTCTTTTCATTCTTATTTATTTATTATTTAATCATTTATTTTTTTGAGACGGGTCTCACCCTGTCACCCAGGATGGAGTGCAGTGGCAGAATCTCAGCTCACTGCAACTTCCCCCTCCCGGGTTCAAGCGATTCTCCTGCCTCAGGCTCCTGAATAGCTGGGATTACAGGCGCATGCCACCACGCCAGGCTAATTTTTTATATTTTTAGTAGAGACAGGGTTTCACCATGTGAGTCAGGCTGGTTTTGAACTCCTGACCTTGTGATCCGCCCACTTCAGTCTTCCAAAGTGCTGGGATTACAGGCGTGAGCCACTGCGCCCAGCTGATTTCTATATTCTTTAGAGTCATCTTTTCTTTCTACTTGCCAGTCTTTCATGATGCCAGTAATATAGGTATATTATCGTTGACAATTCTTTATGCTATAGTTTAATGATTATAGTGAATATTCATTATATTAAACATTCCCTGTTCAGATTATAATATGGGTTGTCTCAGTTAGATTCAGACTGATATGCAGTTGGTACCAATTGTAATCCCAGGAGGTACACTCTCTGTCAAAGATAGGTTTTTAGTTTGGTCATACCTTTGGACTTGAGAGCTGTGCTGATCTCCTTGCCAATGAAAAAATTGATGTTAGTGTGGTGGCCTCAAAATTAATCAAGCTATCACTTGTGGTCGAGTGTGATAAAATGCTAACTGAAACTTGGGCCTTAGGAGCCCAAGTGGCTGCTACACTTGATTATTATGATAGTAATGATGACTAAAATGACTGTGGTATGGATTAGATTATTTGGAGTTCACTTGAGTGCTAACAAAGAGAAAATGACAAGCTCAGAATTGTTAAATCCCAGCTCAAGTTATAGTTCACGAATCAAAGAGCTTCTATGACAGTCCTAAAAGGAGCTATTACTTATTGTACTCACAGGGCTGATGTTGCTGAAAATCAAACACAAAATTTAATTATGTGGGTTGCTGAATTACAGTGACGGTTACATTCTCAGGCTTGTCAAGTTTCTCATCTGAAATTTAGGGCTAAGAATGGGATCCTGAAATTTGCAATTGGTTGGATTCATATGAAACTGACAATCTAGAGCCCCGGTGTCAAACTTTCTAAGACATTTCATTGCGAAAGCTGTGGGCAAGACCTAACAAGCCAGGACTGAAAATGCATCACAGGCTTCAGACTTTATTTTAATCTGTAGTGCTCTTGAACATGTTCAGAGGTTAAAAATATCACTATATGGAGTCAATTCCAGAAACCTGTCAGTGGATAAGAAAACCCTAAGAGTATCTCCTGAAGAAAAAATAAATCTTTCCTCTGAAGGGTGGATAGAGGAGGACCCTTTAGAAGGACAGAGATAAATAGAAGGAAATAGGAGAGGAGGATGTTGGGGAAACACATGTAGGAGGGTATTTACAAATGATAGAAAGGGACAATGGTGTAAAATACTGCAGTAAATTCCATTAGTGAAAAGACTTAAAAGTGTCCACTAGATTTGCTCTTGGTGACTTTTGCAAGAGTGGTTTGAGTATAGTGCAGTAGAGAGTTGGATGGTAGATGAGCAGGTAGGAATACAGATTGCCTTAACTCAACTGCAATAAGTTACTTCCTTTGTGTTTGCCCTGTGTTTTCTTGACTGACAGTAATTATGAAACAATATATATATTTCGTTACAGACAGGAATAAGGTCAGCATGCCTGACGTCACCACAAAGCTTAAATATAATTCCGTATGTTCTGACCAATATACTGCAATCATAAAAAAGGAGATGATAACGATGATGAGAATGATGATGATGATGGAGATGCATAAATTCTTGACATAAAGATAAACATTTAGTAAATTATCATTATATGAGATTGATAAACTGTTTACTTAGAGAACCTTGAAAAATTACTGATGATATACTTGAAATAATAAGAGAACTTCAGTGAGGAAACCAGATGCCAGATGAAATGGAAATAAATAAAATTTAGCTTTCTTTTAACCAGGAATAACTAATTAAAATAATAATGAAAAATATTTCCCACTTACAATATGTGTGTGTTTTAAGATAGACTTAAATAAATGGTAAAACTTACTGTTTCTTGAGTGGAAAAACTCAATGTCTTAAATGTATCAGTTTTCTGAAAATCATATATTTAAGGTCATTCCAATTCAATATTACAAAACCTTTTATTTCTTAACACAGGAAAAAATTATTTAAGAGCATAGACAATTGAATGGATGAAAAGAGTCAAGAAATCAACGTAATTGATATCTTTGAGGTAGAACTTTCTGTAAAAAGAATAGAGAATAGTATAAACTTGTTGTAATTTAAAATAAAAAAAAACACCAGGATTTAAATGGACTGATAGATCAGGAACACATAATTAATTTAGTATTTCACAAAAGAGTTATTTTATATCACTGTAGATATAGAATAGAATTCAATAACTAATGTTTATCAGGAAAAATTTAGGGAACAAATACTGCTAGACTCCTACCCCAACTCCTCCATAAGAATAAATTTAAATGATGTCTCTCCATTATAAATGTCTGTGAATATGCTTCTCCCCCAAGTTCCAAAAAATTAATCGTAATAAAAACACACAAGCAAGTATGAAACAAATGACAATGAAAAGGTACTGATTGCAGCACTGGTATAACACTAAATAGATGCAGATGACGTAAATATTCAAAGAAGGAATTGGTAAAATAAATTAGGGTATATCTATAAAACTGAATAATACAGAACCATTGAAATGAGTATTTATATATGTGTATAATACAAAGATGATCACTATTTATTGTATGAAAAATTATTTTATTAGAATATGCATTTTAGTAAAAATGTGTATATTAATATATGTTTAGAAAAGTTTCAGTATGCTGACAGTGATATATTCAGGTATAATATATGATGCCTATGATATTTATTGGCTATCTTCATTATATTTTTCTGACATAATTTTGCATTCATATGAAGTAGCAAATCTATTTCATAATTGACAGTAATATATTGTTGGCAACTATTTTTGTGTATTAACAGAAGCTGCCTTTTAGATTATTTGTAATGGAAATAGAAATAATTGTATTAGCTAGGTATTACTGCATAACAAATTATCTCAAATTTTAATGGCATGAAATAACAATCAATTGTTATTTACTATAGTTGTTATGGGTCAGAAATTGGAGAGAGCCTTGGATGGTTACTTCTGGCTTTGGGTCTCCTGTTAGGTCACAGGACTGAAAGATCAGATTCCAAGGAAGATCATTTACATGGCTGGGAAGATGGTGCTGGCTCGTGGATCAAAGACCACAGTTCCTCTCCTCATAAGGAGAACAGCCACTGGAGTGCTGGCATGTCCTCAATAATATACCTTCTAGCTTCTCCCACAGGTAGTGATTCACAAGCACAAGGAGGAGGCTGTAATAGCTTTTATGGCATAGCCTTTCAACTCACAAACTGTCAGTTTCGTAGTATCTCATAGGTTGCAGGTTTGCCCCATTCTTTATTGGAGGGGATTACATAAGGGTGTGAATATCTGGAGGTGAGGATCACTGAGGACTATTTTGAAGCCTAACACATAATTATATTAAGAAAACATAAAAATAAAATAATAAATGTATACAAAATTATAAGATGCAATATAATATCTGTTATGTTAGCATAGCAAACTGATTGGTCTTATCTATCAACTGAAATGATTAAAGCGTTATTGCAGAGAAAATATTTTAAAACTAATATTAGGTAAACAAAGATGCACACAAAAATGTATATAGGGTATTAGCTACTATTTAAAGTGAACAGTGATAAAGATTGAGGTAAAATGAAGAAATTCAAATGGTTATATTAGAGAGTAGGATTATGTGCAGATAAACACTTTGCTTTATTTTCTTTAAAGTTGTACCACTTTTTTAGCAAGACATATATTTAAAACAGGGACAATGTCAGTATTATACAACATTTAAGTCATTATCTATTAATTCTCTTTATCTATAATTGAAATAATGGATGGTTAATTCAAAACAGTATCAAAAGTTAATAAAAACAACACAAAAGCCTAGAAAGAAACCAATAAAATTTATAAGAAATTAGTAAGAAAATCTTACAAACATCAAAGAGCAAACATAACCTAATGATAAATATGGATAAAGCAATGTTGAATATGCTTCTGTAAAAGTTGAGGGATTTTAAATTTGGACACATGAATAAAAATGTTAGAAGGTCATATAAACCGTTTCCAAATTTTTATGGCATATTCATTCCTTCATTCAGCAAACAATTACGGAACACTGTTTTTTTGTGTCATTATTAAATGAGATGTTTATTACATAAAGATGGATAAGACAGTGTTTTTATTCTCCAGGTACCCATAATCAAGTAGTGAAAGCAAATAATTGCAATGTGTTATGATAAATCTTATATTTAAAAGCCTGGTATAAATAAGAAAGTAATCTCCATAAACAGAGAAAGAAGGGATCAGCAACACGGTTTAAAAACTGAGTAGAGCTTTTATTTCCTATATACTATCAAAATGAATAAGAAACCTAAGAACATTCGTGTTTTAAAAGATTAATTTTGTTCTGTTTTGTACCATAGTTTTCTGTACATATGTTAGCCTCTTTCAAGTTGCAAGACACATGCTCAATTTTCTTACTGTAATAGGATTTGTTTTAAAGATAAACAGAGAAGGCAGGAACAACAGCCACACAGCCAATACTCATGTGCAATTGAATTGTCAATCAGAATGCAGCACAGCCTTAGCAATTCAGGTATCCTGCCCTTATCTTAAGAAAAGGTACACCTTGCCGGCTTATCCTATAGATATGTGATACCAAATTTGTTTTTCCAGTGTATAACTCAAGGTTCCTCAAAGTGGGCCATTTAATTGATCCACTTTTCTAAGACTGATTTGATTTTCTTATCTACATGCTATTTTAAAAAGCTTGTTTTTCCAGCATTTAACTCAAGGTTCCTGCTGTTCATGATTTGCACCATCCAATGGCTTCTCCGCCTTTAGCTGAATATATCATCCACTCACTATTTCATATTCAGTGCCCTGCTGGGTAGCACTCTAATTTCAGGCCATATAATGAAATACCACTCAGCAATAAAAAGGTATGAGCTACTAATTCATGTAACAACATGGATGAATTGCAAATGAATTATGCTGAAATAAATGACTCAAAAGGCTACACACTACATAATTCCATTTATGTAGATTTAAAGATAAAACAATATTTTAGGGGCAGAAAGCAGATCAATGCTTAGGGTTGGTGATAAGGCAAGAGTACAAGGTAATATTTTGGGGTGATAGAAGTGCTCTACATCTTGATTGCGATGGTGGTCACATGACTGTATCCATTTGTCAAAACTCATAAAACTGTACACCAGAAAGGGCAAATTGTATTGTATGTACTTATTTATTTATTTTTTGAGATGGCGTTTTGCTCTTGTTGCCTAGGCTGAAATGCAGTGGCGCCATCTCAGCTCACTGCAATCTCCACCTCCTGAGTTCAAGCGATTCTCCTGCCTCAGCCTCTCGAGTAGCTGGGATTACAGGTGCCCACCACCACGGCTGGCTAATTATTATATTTTTACAAAATACAAATGAGGAGTCAAGGAACTATGGAGAGACAGGGTTTCACCAGGCTGGTCTGGAACTCCTGACCTCAGGTGACTTGCCTGCCTCAGCCTCCCAAAGTGCTGGCATTATAAGTGAGCCATCGTGCCCGGCTTACCTTATTTTTAAACAAGTAAATATAAAAACTAATTCACAGTTTTTATACGTGTAGCTTCAAGACACAAAACAAACTTACAATAGAGTTACCTAGATAAAGAATCACAGAAAGAAAAGTGAAATTTAGATCTAGAAAACTCACTGTCAGTAACCCCTCATTTTATTCAAAGAAAAATCAGAAGTTGAGCCTTGATGGAAACAAAAATACTTGCAAAAGGGGGCAGAAAATATTTAATTTTGATTCTTTGAGGCCCACATCAAAATATAAGGAGAAGATGACAGCTGCTTGGCACTTCCCAGACACCCACCATTTAGTTATCTCAAGGTGCCAGAGAAATAAAAAGTTGAAATAAAGTACTGGAAAGTGGCCAGGAATCTCTGAATTAGATTACAGGTGAATATGAGACCCCAAGGGAATATTCTATATATTGAGAGTAAACAAGTTATTCTTTCTAATATTCTTCCATTTTTCAGAAAGCTTAATGCCTCACAAATAGTTTATTTGAAATACGAGGTAGTCTCAACCCACAAATTCCAACTTGAAATTTTCTCCCTCCCTCTAGGCTTCTCAGAGAATAATTAATAATTGAGGAACTGGGCAGTTTGAGTAGAGTCTATTACTTTGCCTTAATATTAAGGACTCCTATGTGAAGACATCACAGGAATAGGGAAAATGTTTCTCAACTTTGGAAATTAAATATCATTTAATTGACCCACTTTTCCAATGACTGTTTTAATTTTCTTATCTATATGCTATTTTAAAAATTTAAACATAGCGTTAGATTACTTATTTTAAAAATAAATTTGAAAAGATCCACTCTGTAACTCTTCCTCCATAGTTCTTTGGTTTGAAACTAAAAGTAAGAGAAGATAAGTAAGAAAGAATGACAAATATTTCAAGAGTTGGTAAGAAAGAATAATAGTACCACTTAGCCTCCAAGATCTTAACAGCAAACACTGATGGTTTTAGAGGTACATATACCTCATGCCGTGCTATATTAATAAATACAATTTTAAATGAAATGAAAAGCTAATATAAAAGTTAGACTTTCAACTCCAGTCATGCATGTTGTGTAACTGGGCAAAACACTTGAGTTTTCATTATTTAACATGAACTGATCACATCACTGCCAGTTCCTTCTTTTGTCATGGAATTTTTTGGAAATAGTTTATTCTCATAACAGAATTATGAAAGCATAAAATATCAGAGCACTTCTTACTGGTTACTGAGCACTGGAAATATGGCTATTGTGATATAGGAGCTACGTATTTTATTTCATTTCATTTCAATTGATTTAAGTTTTAAATAGCCATATGTGGCTAGTGGCTACCTTATAAGGAAACACAACTGGATACACTGGCCAGGAAGACATGGAAGTGGCCCACAAGGAAAGGAGAGGTTTGAATGACTTAAACAAATTAATCCAGTCAAGGATGTCAAATATAACCACAATTGCCCGCTAGCACTTTTGATTATACTGAAACCTTATGTGGCATGGGAAAGAGTTACCACTAAAAATAAATCAAGGCCTTTATTGCTGATTTCACATTTTCTTGCTACATAGGTCAACCAAGAAAGTACCAACTGGCTATTTACATTTCCACAAGAAAACAACAGACAACTTACAGCTGCCTGTAAATATAATGGAGGACACTTGAAACGAGAAACCAGATAATCAATCTGCCTCACTGGCACAAATTTACTGAGCGAATTCTCACCAGGTGTGCTGTCTCTGCAGGATTTTATATATTCTTCACACTGTCTGGATGAATTACATTCATGTAAATGAAATAAATCTCCCTTTGAATCCACAACAAAAGTGGAATGGTTTAGAATTTTGAGCAAAGTGATATACTCACTATCCGGAGTATTGTGCACAAACATAATGAGGTTTTATATTTCATTATACTCTTAGACTTCATGTATATTTTTCTCAGATATCCCAATGGTAACATTTTCAGGAGTAGAGGATACTATATACATTTTATTTATTTGAATTTATTTAAATTTTTATTTAAATTTTGTACTGATATAATTGTGGATTCACTTGCAGTTAGAAAGAATAATACAGAAATATCTTCTGTAAAATTTTTCAAGCTTCCCTTAATGGTAACATTTTGCAAAACTATCATATACTATCATAACCAGGCTGTTAACATTTATATAATACCCCTATATTATTCAGATTTCCAGTTTTATCAGTACACATGTATGTATATGTCTGTGTATGTATGTATTTAGTTCTAAACAATTTTGTCTTTGAAGGTTCATGTATCCTCAACCAAAGTCAAGATAACACTTCCAACAAAACAGAGACACCTTACCCAGCTCTTTTTTTTTTTTTTCTTTTTTTTAAATTTGAAATGGAGTCTCACTCTTTTGCCCAGGCTAGAGTACAGTGGTGCAATCTCGGCTCACTGCAACCTCTGCCTCCTGGGTTCAAGCAATTCTCCTCCCTCAGCCACCCGAGTAGCTGGGATTACAGGCACAGGCCACCACGCCTGACTAATTTTTGTATTTTTAGTAGAGATGGGGTTTTGCCATGTTGGCCAGGCTGGTATTGAACCACAGACCTCAAGTGATCTGCCCATCTCAGCCTCCCAAAGTGCCAAAGTGCTAGGATTATAAACATGAGCCATTGTGCCCAGCCATCCTGTTCTTTTATAATCATACCCAGTGTGCTTCTGCCTCACCCTATTCTTAACCACTGACATGTCCTCCATTTCTCAAATGTTATCATTTTAAACATTACAGAAAGGAATCGTGTATTATATCATCTTTTG
This sequence comes from Cacajao melanocephalus, assembly GCA_963573385.1. Classification (NCBI taxonomy): domain Eukaryota; kingdom Metazoa; phylum Chordata; class Mammalia; order Primates; family Pitheciidae; genus Cacajao; species Cacajao melanocephalus. Next base: position 81,874 of record CAUYLG010021989.1, read on the forward strand.
GGAATAGCTTTTTTCTCACTCAACTATTGATACATCCAAGTTTCTGCGTGTATCAATAGTTAATTCCTTTTCATTATTGAGTAGTGTTCCATGGTATAGATATATGACAATTTAACAATTTACCTGTTGAAGAGCACTCAACTCTTTTCAGGTTTGAGTTTTATGAATAAAGCTGCAATGAATATTCAGTTTCGTGTGAACATAGTTTGCATTTCTCTAGGATGAATGTGTGTGACTGCAATTGGTGGACCATATGGTAGTTACATTGTTAGTTTAATAAGAAAATGTAAAACTGCTTTCCAGAGGGCTATGTTACATTCCCACCAGAAATTTCTGAATGATCCAGTTGCTCCACATTCTCATCAGGTTTTGATGTTATCCTTATTTTTTATATTAGAAGATGACAATTTAGTGGACTTTCATCAAGCAGCTCTCGGTCCCATACACACACTTTCCACATCACCAAATTCCCAATATAGTTTAGCATAATTTTGTTTGGATTAACATACAACTATTTTTTTTTTTAGTTTTAATTTTAATTTTTGTGGGAATGTAATGGGCATATATATTTACGGGGTACATGTGATGTTTTGATACAGGCATGTAATACATAATAATCACGTTCTATAAAATGGGGTATCTATTTCTTCAAGCATTTGTCTTTTGTGTTATAAATAATTCAATTATACTGTTTTAGTTATTTTACAATATACAACTAAATTATTTCTGAGTATAGTGACCCTGTTGTGCTATCAGATATTAGGTCTTATACATTCTTCCTAACTACGTTTTCTTTTTTGTAAACAGTAACCACCTCAGCCTCCGCCCCACCCTCCCACTATGCTACCCAGACTCTGGCAACCATCCTTCTACTCTCTACCTCCATGATTTCAATTGTTTTAATTTTTAGATGCTACAAATAAGTGAGAACCTGTGAAGTTTCTTTTTATGTACGTGGCTTCTTTTATTTAGCATAATGATCTTCAGATTCATCCATGTTATTGCAAATGACAGGACCTCATTCTTTTTATGGCTGAATAGTAATCCATTCTGTATAAGTACCACACTTTTTTTATCCATTCATCTGTTGATGGACACTTAGGTTACTTCTAAATCTTAGCTGTTCTGAACAGTGCTGCAACAAACATGGGAGTGCAAATACCTCTTTGATATACTGATTCCCTTTATTTTGGGTATATACTCTGCAGTGGAATTGCTGGATTATATGGTTTCTCAATTTTTAGTTTTTTTGAGGAACCTCCAAATGTTCTCCACAGTGGTTGTACTAATTTACATTTCCACAAACCGTGTATGAGGGTTCCCTTCTCTCCATATCCTGGCCAGCAATCGTTATTGCCTGCCTTTGGATATAAGCTATTTTAAGTGGGGTGAGATGATATCATGTTGTAGTTTTGATTTGCATTTCTCTGATGATGAATGATGTTGAGCACATTTTTTTTTCTTTTTCTTTTTAAATATATTTTACTTTAAGTTCTGGGATACATGTGCACAGTGTGCAGGCATGTTACATAGGTATACATGTACCATGATGGTTTTCTGCACCTATCAACCCATCATCTAGGTTTTAAGCCCCACATGCATTAGGTATTTGTCCTTCTAATGCTCTCTGTCCCCTCGCCCCCAACCACTCGAAAGGCCCTGATGTGTGCTGTTCCCCTTCCTGTGTTCATGTGTTCTCACGGTTCAGCTCCCACTTGTGAGTGAGAACATGCAGTGTTTGGTTTTCTGTTCCTGTGTTAGTTTGCTGAGGGTGATGGCTTCCAGCTTCATCCATGTCCCAGCAAAGGACATGATCTCATTCTTTTTTATGGCTGCATAGTATTCCATGGTGTAAATGTACCACATTTTCTTTATCCAGTCTATCATTGATGGGGATTTGAATTGATTCCAAGTCTTTGCAATTGTAAATAGTGCTGCAATAAACATATGCATACATGTGTCTTTATCACAGAATGATTTATATTCTTTTGGGCTTATACCCAGTAATGGGATTGCTGGGTCAAATGGTATTTCTGGTTCTAGATCCTCAAGGAATTGCCACATTGTCTCCCACAATAGTTGAATTAATTTATACTCCCACCAACAGTGTAAAAGCATTTCTATTTCTCCATGGCCTTACCAGCATCTATTTTTTCCTAACTTTTTAATAATTGCCATTCTGACTGGCATGAGATGGTATCTCATTGTGGTTTTGATTTGCATTTCTTTAATGATCAGTGATGATGAGCTTTTTTTCATGTGTTTTTTGGCCTCATAAATGTCTCCTTTTGAGAAGTTTCTGTTCATATCCTTTGCTCACTTTTTGGTGGGATTGCTTGTTTCTTGTAAATTTGTTTAAGTTCCTTGTAGATTCTGCATACTAGATCTTTTTCAGATGGGCAGATCGTAAATATTTTCTCTTATTCTGAGCTGCTTCATGGAGAGGAGTTTCTGATGTATGCTAACAGGGATGAAAAATCAGTTTATCCAACATGGAATAACATAATGGATTTGGGTACACTACAAGTTATATTTTCTCCAACCATTCAACAGGAGCAAAAATTTCCTTTTCCTACTCTCCTCTTCCTACTCCTGCCCCTGAAGATGTAATTGCTAAGATTACTGGTATTCTTTAGATGCAAATAAACACTTATTTTTTATTATGAAGAATCAGCTACTTTATATATTTACTTTCTAAAATAATATATATGTATATACATTACTTGATATATTAATTTTCAGTATGCTTTTGTATTAAAGAAAATATATAAAAATATACATATATATGTATAATTTGATATATTAATTTTCAGTATGCTTTGCTTTTATAGAAAAAGCATACTGAAAATTAATATATCAAATTATATAATTTGTATTTATAAGATATTCATTTATATCTCTATATGAACTTCATTTCATATTGGAAATGAAGTTCATATAGAAATATAAATGAATTGAGGTATGAAAGATACTTGAAACATTTGATGAATAATTGCTTTCACAATTGCTACTTTGGGACTTTTTTGCCATTGCATTCAGCAATCAACTAGTCATATTTATTTGGGTCCTGATCTGATTGTAGTTGCATTCTATACTCAATAGGCATCAATATCCTATAGCCAAAATATATTTGATACAAAACTAGTTTTGTCTAAAACGCCAGTGTACATAGTTCACCAATCAAATACTGAACTCTTAAATAAAAGATAGAAAAATACAGCAATTTTTGCTTTGACAAAAACATAAAGTGAGAAATGACAAAAACTGAATTGGAAATGTACAACAAAGGGAAAGGGCAAAAATTTGGGCATGTTGAAATGATGGAAAAAATCAGAGTGAAATAATTTAAAAATACATTCTGAGTCATTACCTAGATATAGTAAATCACAACAGAGAAATATAATTATTAATACAAATGCAAGAGAAAAATTAGGGAAACCAGTATGCAAAAGTGATTACGTATTTGATAGAAGTATTGAAACTCAACAAGGAATTCCTAGAGAATAAATAAGGGAATGTGCTACCTAAAGAATTAATGTTCAGTCGTTAAGTTCTGCTAATCATGCACTAAATAAAACTTTTGAGACAATTTTTAATATACTATACTACACTTTGAAACTATAATAATAAATTATGCGGTAAATGATGTTGGGATAGCTTGGATCAGCAAATCACTTTTATATCAGGGTAAATTTTATATGAATAAAACCCTAAACAAACAAAAACACGAAAAAGCCCCCAAAACCGCCAAACAGAAGCAATAGTAATCAAACAGTAAAAGCACCAGAAGGAACCATGGGAGAACATTGGTTTTTCATTGTCCAATTCTGACATAAGGAGACTTTTTCTAAGAATAAATAGAATGCTTTTTAAAAACCTAAAGCTATAAAAATGATGTATTTCACTAACACAGTCATTAGAAAAGTTTAAAAAATAGATATACAGAAACATATATTTATGCAGACAAAACTGTTTTTCTTAATATATAAACCATTTCCACTATTGATAATAAATAGATCAACATTCCAAGAAAAAATATATGAACAGACAGAGTATAGGAAAAAATAAATACTAATGACTTTTAAATAAATGAAAAGATGTTCATTTACATCATAATAGAAATGCAAATAAAGATGCATGGAAATATCCTTTCTTATGTAAGATAGTTGCAAAAAATCAGAACATTGATAAACAAAATTTGTTTTCTATTGCTGCAGAACAAATTACTACAAAGTCAACAATTTAAGACAACAGACATTTATTATCTCATGTTTTTAGGGGGTCAGAAGTCTGAGCACTGCATGACTGGATTCTCTGCTCAGAAATTCAAATGAACAAAATCAAGATGCCAGCAGAGCTACATTCCTTTCTGGTGGCTCTAGGGGAAGAACTAGATTCCAAGGTCATTTAGGTTGCTGATAGGATTTAGTTCATTTATCCTAGTGTATTCAAATTCAAATCAGTAACGGTGTATTAAGTCCTTCTCATGCTAAAAATGTCTCTGACTTCTCACTCACCCTGAGCTTGAGAAAGCTCTCTTATGTTAAATTAGGCTAACCTGGATACTCTTCGTATCTTAAGATCAGTTATTCCATACAATTTTACATAATCGTGGGAGTGATAACTCATCATATCCACAGGTTTTGTGAATTAGTTCAGGACATATGAGTGGAGGGGGCATTTTAGAAACCCTGCCTACTACACATACTGTAATAGCTTAGGTGTGGGAAGAAATGTACTTTCATTTTTTGCTAGACTATGATTAATATAAACTCACTGAAGAACAATTTTCTAGTTTCTATTAACAGTGACATTTCTTGATATCCATCTAGTGGCAAGTGCATAGCATTTTGACTCATCAGTTCTCCTTACAGTATTTCTATATTATTCTATAGATATACTCACACATGTGAGAAAAAATATACACAACGACAGTCATCACTACCCTATTTCTAATTTTTTTTTAAAATTGCAAACAACTCAAGGTGAATTAGAAGTTCACCAGGTCAATAAATTATTATACATCCACATAATGGAATATTATGCTGTTGTAAAAAAAAAAAATGGAGATACTCTTGATGTACTGATATGTCTTCCAAGATGTATTGTTGTGTGAAATAAGCAGTAATGATGTAACAGTATGCTATGAGTGATATGAAAAAGAGGGGGAAAATATTCCCCCCTCCCCTGTGCCCCACAGGTACATGTAGCAATGTTTAGAGTTTGTTTGGGTGGTCATAATTGAAGGGAGGGGGATGTGCTGCTGACATCTAGTGGGTAAAGGCCAAGGAAGTAGCTAAGTATTCTACAATGCATAGGATAGCACCTTAAAAATATAATTATCTGGTCAAAAATGTCAATAGTTCTGAGGTTGAGAAATTCTGCTGTAAAACTGCCATTTTGAGATTTTCAGAATCCTGTTGATTTTAAAGTTTCATGAAAAAGTCTGTGTCCATTTTGCTAATTCATATGAGTACTATATAATTCAGCCAAATTCTTTCCTAATTCTTCACATTTCCATACTGGAAAGTCCTGATGTTTTAGATTGTCTTCCCCTCAATTCCTCTACATGTTATTATCCAACTCTGTTAAAACTTTCTTGAGATAGATTGACTATAAGTGCCAGCATCCTTTCAGGTAGTACAAGAAATGGCCCTGTAGGAGAGTAAAATAATGCAAAAATTACTCTTGCCACTATCAAGTGAGGCCTCTTCTGATGAGAGATACTGCATGAAATGATTGACTTTAAATTGCCTGTTTCACTCAGGAATCTATAATTACTCAGGAACCAAAGGTATTACTTGCTATCAAGTATTTGCCCCCAGTGAACATGAGAGGAAAATCCAGCGTCACTGCAGTAGTTTAGAGGTAGGAAAGGTCATCAGCACCTTCGGATGGCTAAAACAAGGTTTTTCAAAAGTTATGATACTCAGTCTAATAGGGTGGTATTATCAGAACTGTTCAACTTCATGGGGACATGCCTTTCTGAGTTCCTGTCCTCTGTTGGTGTCTGCATTGATCAGATTTAGCTGCTCTATAGGGACTCAAACTAATAGTGCCTTAAACATGATTTAGTTTCAACTGTCTCTCAGATAGTCCCAGCTGGGTTGGTAGTTTTGCTAGACAATTTAGTGAGGGCCCAGATTTCTTTGATCTTTTCACTCTACCACTTTAAAGTGATCAGGTGGCCCACTACCATATTTACAATGGGCCCAAGAAGCAAGGTAAGAGAGGAGGGAAAGCGTCTCCCACCATTGTAAGGTACCACTTTAACATTATAGTTCAGAACTGGCACAAGTCAGTTTCCCTCACAACCAAAACTTGTTTGTGTGGCTACATCTAGCAACAAGAAAGCCTGGAAAATGTAATCAACCTGGTACAGTCACAGGCACATCTAAAAACTCTACCATGAAAAATAGGAAAAATGGATAATGCAGCACAGTTAGCAGTCTCTGAAATGATTTCTGTTTGTAGTAAAGCACACTTGTTACTAAGGTTAGAGAAACGTGTTTCCTTTGGCCTTGATCTCTTGTAGCCTTTCCTCATCCATCATATCCTTTGTAAAAACAATGGATTATTTTCCTGTTAATTCATCTTGGCATCCAATTCATGCTATTCTATTGGATCCAGGCATTAGTCTCATCAATTTATTCTTATTGGCATGGCTTTTTATTATCTGGAAGAACGTTTAATCATATGCTATCTTAGTCAATTGTGTGGTGCATTACTGAGTTTCAAATTATTTCATAAACACCTTGATTACCATATGTTTTTATTTTATGTCAGTGATTTTGGGGGAAGAGGTGGTTTTTGGCTGTCTGAATAAATTCTTGAGTGGTGATTTCTGAGATTTTGGTGGCTCTGTCACTGAAGCAGTGTACACTGTGCCCAATATGTAGTCTTTTATCCCTCACTCTGCTTCTGCCCTTCCTCCTGATCCTGAGTCTTCGAAGTTCATTATATCATTCTTTTTTTTTTTTTTTTTTTTTGAGACAGAGTCTCGCTCTGTCACCCAGGCTGGAGTACGGTGGTGCAATCTCAGCTCACTGCAACCTCCGTCTCCTGGGTTCAAGGAATTCTCCTGCCTCAGCTTCCAGAGTAGCTTTGACTACAGGCATGCCCACCACGCCCAGCTAATTTTTTGTACTTTTAGTAGAGATGAGGTTTTACCATGTTGGCTGGGCTGGTCTTGAACTCCTGACCTCAGGTGAACAACCCATTTCAGCCTCTCAGAGTGTTGGGATTACAGGAGTGAGCCACTGCACCCAGTCCATTATATCATTCTTATGCCTTTGCATCTTCATAGCTTTGCTCGTACTTATAAGTAAGAACATATGATATTTGATTTTTCATTCCTGAGTTACTTCACTTAGAATAGCAGCCTCCAACTCCATCCAAGTTGCTTCAAAGGCCATTATTTTGTTTCATTTTATGCCTGTGTGCCTAGAGGAAATCTTTTTATCCTATTTCAGTAACATCTAAGTCAGTATTCTAACCACTATTGTAGATTTTTCTTGATTGCCTGCAGACTCCATTTTAAATAAATTATTTGATCTTTTTAATCATTTTTTTCAGTCCTTTAAGCAGATCTAAAAGTAAATATCCAAAAACTCTACTAAGGATAATTTTGCATACTTCCTCATTGTTATCTCTGCCTTGGTGTTCAGAAGCTCTACACTTCATTACAATTTCCACTAGCTATGTATGAAGTAGAGCCTTTGATTTCTAGTTCACATGGCAACTTTTATAGTTATTAGATGAGAGTTATATTTTTTTCTTAAATTAATTCAGAGTAGAATGGCATGTCTGAATTGAACATTTAGGATGTCTCTTCTTAACCTCAATGGCTCCGTAACAGTACTGTTCATCATTCACTATAATAATAAAATACAACTTAGCCTTATTTATAATATAAACATTGTTTCAGTAAGAACATTTTTGTTTTGACTTTTACATACAAGTTCTTGCCAACTAAGCTGTCTTGGAAATGTGAACAAAAACGCACACACATATTTAATCCATGGTATATAATCGACATTATTCTTCATGAAGCCCCCAGAAGATTTTTAAAAAATATGAATATATATCTATACGTATAATATATAATACTATTTATATTTTAATTACTATTATGCACAATCTCTTGTCATTTTGTGTTATTTGTTCAACTTTAATTACATAAATATGAATTGATGAAAATTTGGTTAAAAACAGCTATACTTCAATAAAAAACCTTGAACTCTTAGTCAACATAATACTGGAAATCCTAGCTAAACCAATCAGACAAGGAAAGACATGGAATGGAAGAAGTCAGATTATCTCTGTTTAAGATAATATGATCTTATATTTGGAAAAAAAATCTGAAGACTCCAGAATAAAAGCTATTAGAACTGATAAACAAATTCAGTAAAATTGCAGGATGCAAAATCAACATACAAAAGTCAGTAGCATTTCTATATGCTAACAGTGAACAATCTGGAAAAGAAATTTAAAAAGTAATCCCACTTACAATAGCTACAAATAAAATTAAGTATCTAGGAATTAACTAAAGAAATGAAAGATCTCTAAAATTAAAATTATGAAACACTAATGAAAAAAATTGAAGGAGACACCAAAAACATGGAAAAATATTCCATGTTCATAGATTGGAAGAATCAATATTGTCAAAATGTCCATAAGACCCAAAACAATCTGCAGATTCAATGTAATCCCTATCAATATACTAATGACATTCTTCACAAAAATAGAAAAAACAATACTAAAATTTATATGGAACCACAAAAGACTCATAGTAGCCAAAACTATCCTAAGCAAAAAGAAAGAAAGAGAACAAATCACATTACCTGACTTCAGATTATACTACAGAGCTATAGTAACCAAAGCAGCATAGTCCTGGCATAAAGACAGACACATAGACCAATGGAACAGAAGAGAGAACCCAGAAACAAACCCATATACCTACAGTGAACTCATTTTTGACAAAGGTGCCAAGAATACACTGGGGAAAAGCCAGTCTCTTTAATAAATGGTGCTGGATAAAAAAGGACGAGTTCATGTTCTTTGCAAGGACATGGATGAATCTGGAAACCGTCATTCTCAGCAAACTGACACAAGAACAGAAAACCAAACACCACATGTTCTCAGTCATAAGTGGTGTTGAACAAGGAGAACACATGGACACAGGGAGGGGAACATCACATACTGGGGTCTGTTGGGGCTGGGGGTCTAGGGAAGGGATAGCGGGGGTGGAGAGATTGGGGAGGGCTAACATTAGGAGAAATACCTAATGTAGGTGAAGGGAGGCAGCAAACCACCATGGCATATATATACCTATGTAACAATTCTGCAAGATCTGCACATGTACCCCAGGACTTAAAGAATAATAAAAATAAATAAATAAATAAATGGTGCTGGAAAAACGGAATGTCCATATGCAGAAGGAAACAAGCCCCATATATTTTGTAATATACAAATATCAAATAAAAATGAGTTAAAGACTTAAATTTAAAACTTCAAACTATAAAACTGCTACAAGAAAGCATTGAGGAAACTCTCCAGTGCACTGTTCTGGGCAAAAATTTATTGAGTAGTACCCTACAAGTACAGGCAAGCAAGGTAAAAATTGACAAATAGGATCACATCAAGTAAAAAAGCTGCTTTACAGCAAAGGAAATAATCCACAAAGTGAAGAGACAGCACACTGAATGGGAGAAAATAGTGGCAAACTACCCATATGACAAGGGATTAATAACCAGAATATATAAGGAGCTCAAAAAACTCTGTAAGAAAAAAAAAATCTAATGATCCAATCATAAAATGAACAAAAATGCAAATAGACATTTCTCAAAAAGAGACATACAAATGGCAAACAGTCACATGAAAAGGCGTTCAGCATCACTGATCATCAGAAAAATGCAAATAAAAACTACAGTGAGATATCATCTCACCACAAATAAAATGGCTTTTATCCAAAAATCAAGCAACAGTAAATACTGGAAGAGAATCCTCGTATACTGTTGGTGGGAATGTAAATTAGTTAAAACCACTACGAAGAACAGTTTGGAGATTCCTGAATAAATTAAAAATTGACCTACCATGTGATCCAGCAATCCTGCTGCTGGGCTTATACCTGGAAGAAAGGAAATCAGTATATCAAAGAGGCAGCTGCACTCATATGTTTGTTGCAGCACTGTTCACATAGCTAAGATTTCGAAGCAACTTAAGTGTCCATCGACAGATAAATGGATAAAGAAAATGGGATACATATACACAATGGAGAAATATTCAGACATAAAAAGGAATGAGATCCAGTCACTTGCAACAACGTGGAAGGAACTGGAGACCATTATGTTAAGTGAAATAAGCCAGGCACAGAAAGAGAAACATTGCATGTTTTCACTTATATGTGGGGTCTAAAAATCAAAACAGTAAACTTATGCATAAAGAGAGTAGAAGGGTGATTTCCAGAGGCTGGGAAGGGTAGTGGGGGGCATCAGGAGAGGTGGGGATGTTTAATGTATATAAAAAAATCATTTAAAAGAGTGACTAAGGCCTACTCTTTGCCAGCACAACAGGGTGACTTGACTATAGCCAATAATTACTTAATTGTACATTTTAAAATAACTGAAAGAATATAATTGAATTGTTCATAACACAAAAGCTAAATGCTTGAGGTGATGGATACCCCATTCTCCATGATGTACTTATTTCATATTACATGCCTGTATCAAACCATCTTATATAACCCATAAATGTATATACATCTACCCACCTACCCACAAAAATTAAAAATGGAAAAAATGAAAAAGTCTTTATATGGCCATTATTTGAAAATAGAAGCTGAACAAGAGAGTTTAGAGATAAAGATGTGATGCAAATATTAGAATATTTCATCTAAAAGTAATATTTTGTGTAGATAAAAGAATATATAAGAAGCCAAGAAGGTTCATGTGTAGTTACTAAGGACAATGGATTGAGCTTTAGGCCTGGTAAAATTTTAGAGCTATGTGACATTCTGCCTTTGTTGATGAGAATGCCAACAGAACAGAAAAGCAAAATTGTTCTTCATTTGATTTTTATTGCCATATCTTTGAATTGTACACAGAAGTCCAGACTTGGGTTTTCTCCTTGAAAGTAAAAAAATAGGGAGTTTTGAGACCTCTTTGGCATTTCCAATTTTTTTAGAAATTGATTGAGGGGCTTTGTATGAACTGCGGTCTTGATTCAGTCAAGTTATATGAGCCATTGTTATTTCAGTGCTGTAAAATTGCCCCGCTTAGGGGCACAGAAATATGAACAGGATTTGTATTGTGATATAGTAGTAGCAACTAGCATAAAAATTCCAGCCATGATTCACATCTCCCACTTGTTAAACCAAGATATATAGAATTTTGAAAGATAATGTTGATGGTTTGCATCTATCAATTCCTAAGAATTTGAAAATAATAATTACCATCACCACTTCTGCTATTTTCAACTACTGGCAGCAGTTTCAAGAAATGTGACTACTTGTCTTTGTATTTAGAGCTACTTACTAATCTCCGTGTCCTTGTGGATAATGAAGCAGGAAATTCTTTATCATCATGGTACTGTGAGAACTTTTTAAACGCGTTGTGGGAAAAGTTTTACTGTTGAAGAATGATTAACTGTCTGGCAGACGGAGAGGCCATTCTCCTCAGTGAATATAATGTGTAGCAGCAAGGAGGAAATGAAAGCATATGGTATGTTTTGAAACTCTTAGATAATAAAAGGATGAGGAGAGAGTAGG
>CAUYLG010021991.1:0-130254 GCA_963573385.1 Cacajao melanocephalus
CAGCTAATTTTTTTTGTATTTTTAGTGGAGACGGGGTTTCTCCATGTTGGCCAGGCTGGTCCCAAACTCCTGACCTCAGGTGATCTGCCCGCCTCAGCCTCCCCAAGTGCTGGGATTACAGGTGTTAGCCACCACACCCAGCCATGAATTACTTTCAACCCTGCTTCCTGTAGCCATCCCACCTATCTATTCCTCATTCCACTTCCAGAACAGCAGCACCAGAGGACACCCGTCTTCACACTGTTCCCTTGCTCATAGACCCTCAGGTCTAACCCTATCAAGACCAACCTCTTTTACATCCCACAGAGGATTCAACCTTGCTTTCCTGTCTCCCCGGGAATCTTCTCTTCCATAAGACAATTTACTGTGGCACATATATGTGCAGTTGGTCCCAACTCCACACCTTTGTCCGCCCCCACACTCTAAAGCACTACCTCTTCAGATTCCAGTTCTCCAGGCCAGTAACTCTTCTAGATTCTCTTGCTTATTCCCAGACCTAAAATCCCCATTCAGAAATTTTGAGCACCACGCTGTTTAACGCTTAAATATCCAGCCAGGTGCAGTGGCTCATGCCTGTAATCCCAACACTTTGAGAGGCCAAAGCAGGCAGATCACTTGAGGTCAGGAGTTCAAGACCACCCTGGCCAACATGGAGAAACCCTGTCTCTACTAAAAATACAAAAATTAGCTAGGTGTGGTGGCACATGCCTGTGGTCCCAGCTACTCAAGAGGCTGAGGCAGGAGAATCACTCAAACCTGGAAGGAGGAGTTTGCAGTGAGCCGAGATCACACCACGGCACTCCAGCCTGGATGACACAGTAATATTCTGTCTCAAAAAAAAAAAAAAAAAGAAAAAAGAAAAACCTGAAATATCATCTAAGTGCTACAGGGTCTAACTTCATGACTCATCAGGGTTTAAAGACCACCTCTGTCATGAAGCCATCTTTGAACAAATCCTTGAACAAATTACCTAACCTCTGACTCTCCATTGCCTCATCTGTGAAATGCGCAAAAATAGTACCTACAACATGTAAGCCAATTACTATCATAATTAAATGAGATGACGTATCTAAAAGTGCCTGGTATAGTGTGTGATTCATAATCGGCACTTGATGGTCAGAGTCAGCTCAGGCAATTACTAACTCACTCTGGACCCTCCATAACAGACACTTGAAATTAGCACACACAGTCCACAAGATGGAGGTCCCTGTCACGCTCTTCTCTCCACGGTCCTCTGTTCCCTTCCACTCACATCCCCTCCACCGCTGAAGTACCTGCTGCAGTGCAGAGCTCACGGTAAGCCAGAAATCAGTATTAACCCTTGTTATTAACGCCAAGCAGAATGTTTCCTTTTTAATCTTTTTTTTTTTTTTTTTTGAGATAGGGTCTCACTCTGTTGCCCAGGCTGGAGTGCGATCTCAGCTCACTGCTACCTCCACCTCCTGGGTTCAAGTGATTCTCTGGCCTCAGCCTCCTGAGTAGCTGGGATTACAGGCACCCACCACCACACCCAGCTAAGTTTTGTATTTTTAGTAGACGTGGGGTTTTGCCATCTTGGCCAAGCCAGTCTCAAACTTTTGACCTCAGGTGATCTGCCCGCCTCGGCCTACCAAAGTGCTGGGATTACAGGCGTGAACCACCGCGCCCAGCCTTTCTTTTCCAATCTTACCATATGAAGCATGCACAAACCTGCGCCTCAAGCAACATCCCTGTCCAGAGGCACATTCAGATTCATTACATTCTTGTCACTGTTGCACTGCCCTGATGTTCTAGCCCTAAAGATAGGTGCCCCATTCACACCTTCCCTGTGCCCGGGAACAAGGAGAGTCCTAACTGTCACCACGATACTGAACAGACCAGACAGAGGCCCGACCTGCAACCACAGAGCCCAGCCCTCCTGTCATCTCCCTGAGGGACCCATGTAGGATCTTTTATCCAGCACCCTAGAATCACAACACATAAAACACTATTCATGTACCCAAGACTCTTTTCCCTGGCTTTCCAAGGGTCAAACCTATGATGTTTCAGATAATAAAATAACATGAAAATACCAAATTGGCTACTTTTAATAACATTTTTTGTTCTAAAATATATGCCCATGATCTTAAACACACACACACACATACACACACACACAGAGAGAGAGAGAGAGAGAGAGAGAGAGAGAGGGAGAGAGAAATCAGGCCGGGAGCAGTGGCTCATGCCTGTAAACCCAGCACTTTGGAAGGCTGAGGTGGGTGGATCATTTGAGGTCAGGAGTTCAAGACCAGCCTGACCAACATGGCAAAACCCCATCTCTACTAAAAATACAAAAAAAAAAAATAGCCAGGCGTGGTGGCGCACACCTGTAATCCCAGCTACTTGGGAGGCTGACGCAAGAGAATCACTTGAACCCAGGAGGCAGAGGTTGCAGCGAGCCAAGATCATGTCACTGTACTCCAGCCTGGGCAATAGAGCGAGACTCTGTTTCAAAAAAAAAAGAAAATCAGAAAAGATGCAGGCTTAATGGCACAGGTTCACAAACAGTGTAGTTTTCAGTTCTCTACTCTTTTCCTTTTAATTCTCCACAACCTCAGCTATTCTACATCTTCTACCATCTGTATTCCACCCGTGACAGAGGCGTACAAAGGGAAAGCAGAGGAAAACAGATATCCAACTCAGCTTCTGGGGTGGGACGAGTCTTCGCAGAGAACACCTGAGCTGGCTTTAAAGGACCAACAGGGCTTTTCTAGGGGGCTGAGGGCTGAGAGAACGCGTTCCCGTGAATGCAGAGCATGAGTGAGCACATGGAGGGAAATCGCAGGGAGCACCTGGAGAATGGAAAACCCACTGGGACAGAGAGTGCGCGGACGGCAGGAAAGTTGCATCAACAAGGTGAACGGAGGTGATGTCCCATGTCAGAAGAGTCTGAATGGCGCCATTGAGGATTTCAAGCCAGGAAAATTACATGATCAGACCCCTATTTTAAAAGCTATCTGAGGTCAGGCGCGGTGGCTCACGCCTGTAATCCCAGCACTTTGGGATTACTCTGTAATCTATGAGGTGGGCGGATCACGAGGTCAGGAGTTCGAGACCATCCTGGCCAATATGGTGAAACCTTGTCTTTACTAAAAGTACAAAAATTAGCCAAGTGTGGTGGTGCACGCCTGTAGTCCCAGCTACTCAGGAGGCTGAGGCAGGAGAATGGCTTGAACCTGTGAGGCAGGGGTTGCAGTGAGCCGAGATCGCGCCACTGCACTCCAGCTTGGGTGACAGAGTAAGACTTCGTCTCAAAAGAAATAAAGATATCTGAGAGTGCAGTGTGACGCACTGGAAGGGAGAGCAAGGGGTTATTAGGAAGCTTCTGCAGGAGTCCAGGCATGGGAGAATGAGGGCCTGAGCCTCAGCAGTGCAAGGGAGACAGCAGGATATACTAGGCGTTGGCGAGTAATGGGATGTGATGCTAAAAGAGACAGTGAGCCGGCCTTGTTCACAGCAGCACCATTCACAGGAGTCAAAGGTGGACGCAACCTGTGTCCCTGACAGATGCCTGGATAAGCAAGACGCGGTTTATATGCACAGCGGGATACCATCCTGCCGGACAGAGCAAAAAAACTGATGCAACAACATGGTCAGCCTTGAGGACGCGGCGCCAAGCGACACCAGCCAGTCGAAAAGGACACATACTGCGCGATTCCACTGGCACACAGCACCAGAGTGGCCAGATCTTAGCGACAAAAAGTAGCACGGGGCTTGCCAGAGGCTGAGAAAGGGGGAGAACAGGGGTGATTGTTTCATGGGTACAGAGTTTCTGCTTTGCAAGATGAAAAGAGTTCTGAAGACAGCGGCAATCACTGCAAAACAGTGTGAATGCCCTGAAATGCCGCTAGTGGGACATTTTAAAATGGTTATGGTGGTAGATTTCATGTTATATCTATTTTGTCACAATTTAAAAAATAAAAAGAGGGAGAGGGAGGTAGAACAGATGATATCATTCATGTCTCAACCTGGGGCAAACAGGGAGGGTGGTGCCTCTAACGGAGCTCCAGGTCATGGGAAGAGGAATGCGGGGGCACTCCTCTAACCAAGCACCAGATCATACGAAGAGGAATGGAGGGGGTGCTCCTCTAACCAAGCTCCAGGTCATAGGAAGAGGAATGAGGGGGTGCTCCTGTAACGGAGCTCCAGATCATACAAAGAGGAATGGAAGGGGTGCTCCTCTAAAAGAGCCCCAGATCATAGGAAGAGGAATTGGGGGGCCGCTCCTCTAACGGAGCTCCAGATCATAGGAAGAGGAATGTGGGGAGGCGCTCCTCTAACTGAGCTCCATATCATACAAAGATGAATGGGGGGGCGCTCCTCTAACTGAGCCCCAGATCATATGAAAAGGAATGGGGGCGTGCTCCTCTAACCGAGCCACAGATCATAGGAGGAGGAATGAAGGGGGGAAAGCGAATTCACAGTTCCACAGACGTGCAGATTCAAAACGAGCAGAGAACACGAGCTTTTCTAAAAAGTCTTCCTGACAGGGTCAGCGTCACCTCCTACATCTCAAAGCTCTAAAACTGGCACAACTTTAAAGGTAATTAACTACTGTCCAAAAGGGACAACAAGTGACTTCTTGATTATGATTTTAGAAAAGCAGGACTTCAAGGTACACAGGGCAAATGGCACACAGACATCCATTTCACTCCTTTCTGAAACCCCAATCAAAGGACAGCAAAGGGATTTTTTAAAGACATAAACTATAGCAAGAAATTTTGGAAAGCTGGACTACAGATAAATGAAAGCTAAAAGAGAAGATGAGCGACAGACCTGACGCCTAGGCCAGCAGCAGGGAAAGCCACGATCCAACCTGATCTACACCCCAGAATGTCCAAAAGACTCCGGAACTGGCAGTTCCAGATGACTCTGGAAGATGGGGTGAAGGAGCTAAAATAAAGAGACAGGGTTTCTACGGAGCCATCAGAGCCCCAGATCCCACCTCCACCCAAGCGGCCCCTCCCTCTCCTGGCAAACAACTGGAGAGTGATTCTCTAAAGCAGGTGAAAACAAAGGTCTCGGTGCTGGGGAAGAATGGGCTCAGTTAAGAATAGGGGCACTGGCCGGGCACAGTGGCTCACACCTGCTGTCCCAGACTTTGGGAGGCCAAGGTGGGTGGAGATCGGGAGTTCAAGACCAGCCTGACCAACATGGAGAAACCACGTCTCTACTAATAATACAAAAATTAGCTGGGTGTGGTGGTGCATGCCTGTAATCCCAGCTACTGCGGAGGCTGAGGCAAGAGAATCACTTGAACCCGGGAGGCAGAGGTTGCAGTGAGCTGAGATCATGCCAATGCACTCCAGCCTGGGCAGCAAGAGTAAAACTCCGTCTCAAAAACAAACAAACAAACAAAAAGAATAGGGGCATCATCCTGAATACATGGGGACCAAGAGAATGTACGTGTATCAATCCAGCTTTGGTCAGAAAATAAACACTATTCTAGGTATTACAGGCAGGAAGAGATTTGATACAGGAAATTAAAAGCTTACAAAATCACAGGAAGGGCAGTGAGAGCCACAGTCAGAGAAATCACTGCACAGATGCCGTCAGATCCCCACCACTGAGGTGGCTATGTCCCAGAAGGACACTCAGGAGCTGCTAGGAAAACCTCACATCAGTGCCACAGCTGCAATAGCAAAGTGGCTTCTCCTTCTGTTTTGCCTTCTAAATCTCTTACTGGAAGAATCAATATCAGAATCTTGCCACCAAGGGACGCTGGGAAATACAGTGTCCAGGAGCCAGCCCCTGCAATGATGGGAGAAGCTTAGCAAAGCAGAGACACAGCTGAGAACTGACAGGCAATGTCCAGCTGGCATCCAGCACTCAGATGCTAAGGCCACCTTCACCCTCTAAACCTACCCGGTTCCCCGAATACTGGCAGACAGGCCTGTACTTGCCAGGCAAGATACTAGAATAGTCTCCTAACTGGTAGCCAAAGGAAAAAAAAAAAAATCAATACACTAACATTTAAGTTTCCCCAAAGAAGCAGCCCAGCCAAGTTACCCTACAATGAAACTCACAGTTCAGAGAATAAAAAAAATTCCTATCTCCAAAATAGTCAATTCCTAGCTCTAATTCAAGTAGCTCTAATTTTTTCAAAAAGTGTCCATCAAATTCTCTAAATTTTAATTTGCTTCAAAAAGAATGTATATGCAAAATACAACATCTATGGTTAAGTTAAAATTAAGATAATAATTTCATGTGAACCCATAAAGGCTACATTTCAGGTGAGGTATGCGACTGGGACAAGTGGTGGTATCTTCTTGCCTAAACTCTAGAACTTTGGTTTTCAAAGTAAGGCCTGGGAACCCCGTGACACCCCAGAGAGACTCTGTAAGTAATTTGAGAGGTCAAAACTATTTTTGTAACATGAAGTTATTTGCCTCTCTCTCTCATTCTCTCATGGCATACAGTGGCATTTTTCCAAGGCTACATAGCATGCAATGACATCATCATTTCAAAAGCTAACAGAATGAAATTGTTTGAATTGTTTTAAATTTTTCTCAGTTTTAATTTCTAATATGGCAAACAGCAACAGAAATCACACAAAAGCTTTTTGCAGTTTTCAAAAATATTTAAGGGTATAAAGAGGTCAAAAAGCTTGAGAATCACTGCTGGAGAACAACTTTTCAGCTAGCTGCTTTTGGAAGAAAACTTTTGACATGTGAAACTAATAAGATTTACTTTAAGTTTATATCTTCAAAGTGGAAAAAAATGTCTATATGCTCCTAAATGTTTGCTTTACTACCTGTATCAGTTTATCCACTAGGAGGGTTTTCCACAGAGATCCTAAATTAACTTTTTTTTCTCCCTACAAGTAAGCACTAGGATGGGAAGTCTCACTGCCTGCAAAGCAACGTGCATAGTACTATGGTAAAATGCAGAGAATCTTCAGGGACTCAGAGACATGTACACCAACAATCGAAGCAGCTTTATCCACAGCAGTCAAAAGGTACAAACAACCCAATTTGTCCATTAACAGATGAATGGACAAATAAAATGTAGTACATGCACATACATGTGATGGAATATTATTCAGCCTTAAGAAGGAAGGAAATTCTGACACATGCTACAACACTGAACCTTGAGAACATTCTGCTAAGTGAAATAAGTCAGACACAAGCGGGGTGCCTAGAATAAGCAAATTCATAAAGACAGAGAGTTGAACAGCCATTACAAGGGGGCAGGAGAAGGGAAAGTGGGGCTTTATTGTCACATGGATACAGAGTTTCAGTTTGGAATGATGGAAAACTAGATAGCAACAGTAGTGATAGTTACACAACAATGCGGATGTAATTTAATCCCACCAAATTGTACACTTAAAATGAGTTAAAGTGGTTTTTTAAAAGCAGACTCTAGAGTCAGACAATCTGGATTCATATCCCGGCTCTACCACGTCCTGTGTCATCTTGGTACCTGAGTTTCCTCATCTGCAAAATGGTGCGAGTATACAACACGGGGTGTTGTGAAGATTAACTGAGTTAATGTAGATATAACAGCATATGCAATAATTAGAAGGCTTGGAAAGATGCGTGGCCTCTAGGGAGTGCCCCATCACTTCAGCATGCCTCAGAATCACCCAAAGAGCTTATTAAGACACAGACCGTGGCCAGGCGCGGTGTTTCACGCCTGTAATCCCAGCACTTTGGGAGGTAAGGCAGGCGGATCACCTGAGGTCAGGAGTTCAAGACCAGTCTGGCCAACATGTTGAAACACCATCTCTACTAAAAATATATAAATTAGCCAGGTGTGGCAGCGCACACCTGTAATGTCAGCTACTCGGGAGGCTGAGGCGGGAGAATCACTTGACCCTGGGAGGCACAGGTTGCGGTAAGCTGAGATTGTGCCATTGCACTCCAGCCTGGGCAACAAGAGCGAAACTCTGTCTCAAAAATTAATTCGTTAATTAATAAAAACACAGATTTCAGCGGGGCGTGGTGGCTCATGCCTGTAACCCCAACACTTTGGGAGTCTGAGGTGGGCAGATCACCTGCGATCAGGAGTTCAAGACCAGACTGGCCAACATGGCGAAATCCCATCTCTACTAAAAGAACAAAAATTAGCCAGGCATGGTACTGGGCGCCTGTAATCCCAGCTACCCGGTAGGCTGAGGCAGGAGAATCACTTGAACCCGGGAGGCGGAGGTTGCAGTGAGCCAAGATCATGACACTGCATTCAGCCTGAGTGACAGAGTGAGACTCTGCCTCAAAAAAAATACAAAAATAAAAAACCACAGATTGCTACCCCCGACCCGCAGATGTTCTGTTTCAGAAGGTCTGGGGTGGGACCCAAAAATCAGCAGTTCCCGGGACATGCTGGTTCTGCTGCTGGTTCAGGGAGAACACTCTGAAAATAGCTCTATATACACGTGAGATGCCATTATTATTACTGGCAATGCCTGAGAGAATACCAGGCTCATCCATAAACACTTGTGGAAGAAAGGACAGAAAGAGGATTTACTGAACCCCTAACGTGAAGTCTTCCCGCAAGCAGATGGAGGTCTCCAAGTCTTTCCTGGTGGGTATCTAAACCAGACACTCCCATCAGGCCCCTGTCCACCACAGTTTTGCAAAGACTCCCAGGAAGACAAAGAAGCAGCAGTGACATCTCAGTATCACTGAGCCATCTCAGAACCTCCAAAAATGAGAAAAAACGCTCCTCCTTACACAACCGTCCTGATGCGGAAGGGGAGAAGGGGTGGGGTCGGCGCAACCATTTATGCTGTGTCTCACACTCCCTCGGGCCACCTTTTCGGCTCAGCCACTGTGTGCAGCGGATGGTCACAGCAGCTGTGGTCCAACAGTCTTAGCGTCAGGTGCACTGAGGACCTCTTGTTTCTCAGCTGCTGCTGGTCTTGTGAAGCCTGGGGAAGCCTGCTCCACCTGTCAAAATATTTCCCATTATCAGACTCAGTCCCTGCAAATACAGACTTGGAACAGTGAGGGCTTTTCCAGCTCTAGAACAAACGCTGACCCATGGGGGATGGGAGCCCATGGGTCATACCGCGCTCCCTGCTGCTGGTTCTCAACTAGACGATTCTGACGCCCACTCTGCAGGTGCCCGGGAGTCCCCAGTGAGGCTTAGCTCTAGCTGCCCACTGTGGAAGCCAGCTCCATAACTCACTCTTGGACTGGCTCTCCTGCTTCTCTTGCTCATAATTCCACTTCTGTTCCCTGGGATAACTTTCCAAAATAAACTGCCTTGTCTAACCCTCCCCATTCTCAGCTGACCCAAGCCAAGGCAAGGCATAAACAGCTCCACTTACAATGCAGGTGGGGAGGGGGCAGAATTAGCACCAGGGCAAACTGTGAGGACAGGCTGGAGCCACTGTGCTGTGACAGACGCCAGTGCAGACTTCCAGAGGAAAGGATGAAGTCTGAGCCCTGACAAATGATCGTAGAGGAAGGTGGTCTTAGAAAACGAAACGAGTCAGCCGGGCACGGTGGCTCAGGCCTGTAATCCTGTAATCTCAGCACTTTGGGAGGCTGAGGCAGGTGGATCACCTGAGGTCAGGAGTTCAAGACCGGACTGGCCAACATGGCGAAACCTCATCTCTACTAAAAATACAAAAAGTTAGCTGGGTGCCTGTAATTCCAGCTACTCGGGAGGCTGAGGCAGGAGAAAGGCTTGAAACTGGGAGGCGGAGGTTGCAGTGAGCCAAGATCATGCCACTGCATTCCATCCTGGGTGACAGAGCGAGACTCTGAAAAGAAAGAAAGAAAGAGAGAAAGAGACACACACAGAGAGAGAGAGAGAGAGAGAGAGAGAGAGAGAGAGAGAGAAGGAAGGGAAGGAAAGAAGAAAAGAAATGAGTCTCATGCATGGACAAGCCAGAGATTCACCTCGCTGGAACTGACCACCTGAGAACCGAAGAGACAAAGGACAAAATACACCCCAATAAATGAGGAGCTCAACAACCACAGATGTCCATGCTGGTCCAGGAGGGCTATGAGCAGAAGTGTGAACCAAGACGTCCCTCCTCCATGTAAGCACACAGAACTTCCTGCGTAACCCTGACGACCAGACTCGGGCTTACAACCTGCGATTGCCTCTTTTTCTTTCTTCCTTCCGTTCTTCTCTCATTCCTCCTTTCTTATTTTTTTATTTTTTTATCTTTTTGAGACGGAGTCTCGCTCTGTCGCCCAGGCTGGAGAACAGTGGCACATTCTCGGCTCACTGCCACCTCCG
Source organism: Cacajao melanocephalus (assembly GCA_963573385.1). NCBI lineage: Eukaryota > Metazoa > Chordata > Mammalia > Primates > Pitheciidae > Cacajao > Cacajao melanocephalus. Next base: position 10,213 of record CAUYLG010021991.1, read on the forward strand.
CTTCCTGGGATCAAGCAATTCTGCCACCACACCCCAACCCCCAACCAGGCGAGTAGCTGAGATTACAGGCATACACCACCACGCCCGGCTAATTTTTGTATTTTTAGAAGAGAAGGAGTTTCATGCTGGCCAGGCTGGTTTCGAACTCCTGACCTCAGGTGATCCACCCGCCTTAGCCTCCCAAAGTGCTGGGATCTCAGGTATGAGTCACCGTGCTGGCCTTTCTTCCTTTCTTAAAGCAAATATGTATGTGATCACTAATTGGCCAGACATACTTTATGTTTTAATTTATTTAATCCACAAAACAACCTTTTGAGATAGGTTATTGTCTCCATTTTACAGATGGAGAAACTGGGGCTCCGAGAAGTTACACACTGGGTGAAGAGACACTGGGTGAAGAGACAGGATTCAAACGGCCAGTCTGGGCTGTCTCCGTCACGTTTGTTCCCCACAATCGGTGAACTCACCACATTCTATGTGATAATCCCCATGATTCCTTTCTCAACATTTCCCATGTGTTTTAACCTCACCACGTGCAGAGCCTGTAACTCCATGGAATTCACACATTTCCAAAGCCTTCATTGAGGTCCTGGTGTATATGCCAGATGCTGGGCAGCTGCTGGGAGGAACACGAAGCCTCCACTCTCCAGGAAGGCAGCACTCAAAGGCAGAGACAGGCATGTGAGCATGTCGCTGGGGGTTAGACAGGAATGCTTACGGGGTCTAGTGGGGGGGGGCAATATGGAAATGATTCATAAAACAAGAACCACTTGAAATTAGTCTTGAAAATAAGCTCCAGCTGGGGGAGGTGGCTCACACCTGTAATCCCCGTAATTTGGGAGGCTGAGGCAGGCGGATCACCTGAGGTCACAAGTTTGAGACAAGCATGACCGACATGGAGAAAGCCTATCTCTACTAAAAAAAAAAAAAAAAAAGACAAAATTAGCTGGGCATGGTGGTGCATGCCTGTTATCCCAGCTACTCAGGAGACTGAGGCAGGAGAATCACTTGAACCCGGGAGGCAGAGGTTGCAGTAAGCCAAGACCACACTATTGCACTCAAGCCTGGGCAACAAGAGCGAAACTCCATCTCAAAAAAAGAACAGAAAAGAAGCTCCACTGGGAAGGCGCATTACAGACCTTGTGCAATGAACCAAGCCATGGAGAGGGGAACCTACAGGTCAAGGTGGTTGGGTGGGCCTAGGGTGAAGTCAAAGGGCTACGTGAAAGCAATGCTCCCTCATCCCAAAACAGGGGTTGTTGAGCATCTGCTGTGTGTTAAGCCCTCGGCGGTGAGAAAAGGTAAGAGAGGTGCTGGCACGCTACTCATCCCCCACAAACGTGCAGAACGGCAAAGGTCCACAGACGGGGCCTGAGACACGTAGGCACGTAATAAAGATGTCTTGATTCACAGCCTTCCTCCAACACCACTTTGAGTCACATGACCAAGAATAGCTTTCCGTAACTGACCCTATAAAAGATCAAAGGTTTCCCACTCCATGCCCTCGTCGTCTACTCTCTGCCTGCTTCTGCCTCACTTCTTGCCACTTGCCAAATGTATCTTTTTTTCCAAATACATTACAAGCAAATTAGTAGAAAATATTCACACTTTATGTCTTCTTTGCACATATAATCTCCCTTGCCTGGAATGTTGCTCTCCCTTGCTTCCTATCCATCTTTGTATGTAACCTCTTTCAGAAGTAACCAATGCAAGGATAATTTTGTTTTCCCAGTCAGCTGGCTTTGGCCTTTTCCCTAAGACATCCCACCGCACTTGTGGATTAAAGTTTCTGGTGTGGTTAGCACCATGGATTTTGCTCTCTGTGGTCCTAACAGGCATACATGTATGAGATGGCACATAGTAGGTGCTGAAGAAACCCTTATCCGATTCTTAGTGTAGTGTTACATACCATAACAAAATACTGGCTGGGTGCAGCGGCTCACACCTGCAATCCCAGCACTTTGGGAGGCCAAGGTGAGTAGATCGCTTGAGGCCAGGAGTTCGAGACCAGCCTGACCAATATGGCGAAACCCCATCTCTATAAAAAATACAAAATTAGCCAGGCATGGTGGCACATGCCTGTAATTCCAGCTACCTGGGAGGCTAAGGCAGGAGAATAGCTTGAACCCAGGAGGCGGAGGTTGCCGTGAGCTGAGATTGTGCCATTGCACTCCAGCCTGGGCAACAAGAGTGAAACTCCACCTCAAAAAAAAAAAAAAAAAAAAAAACTTCTCATTATCAAACACTGTGCTTTAAGAATTTAAGAATTATCAAACCTTCCTTCCCTTGCTTCCCTGAAACATAGATAATGAAATACATTGACTCATCAGCCTTGTAAATAAATCCCAGTCTCCCCCAAGGAACTGCCATTGGATAAGATGTTTCTAGAATAGTAACATTCTAGAGACACACAGATTAAGCTCCCAATAACTATTTGTGGAAGTGAATTAAAACAATCAGCTTTTTTTCCCACACCTGCCATGTACTACATCATGCAGCAAAAATTTCCAAGAGCAAAGTTTGTAAGCAGAACTTGAAGAAGAGCCCAAATCAAACATGGAGAAAGTCGTTTGACCCACTTTCCATGTCCTGCTATCCTAAAAGACTGAGGCCACTTTCTTCCTCTGGGGGTAAGAACCTGAGGTTAGCCCCTCATCCCTCCCCACCTCTAGGAGCTACTAGTGGGAACTGCCCAGCACTGGCCATACCATCTGAAAACGGCATTCTCAAATACATTATGGATCACATCCTATATACAAAAGGACTGCCGATTGTCACACTCCACTCTGTGGGTCTTTTTGAAAGAAAAAAAAAAGTAAGCAATCAACAAATAAGTTAGATTTTATCCCTCAAATGATCTGGAATTACCATAAATAAAAAAACTAAATGTCACAGAGAGGATACTAATTCTGAGACTCCAATGTGTATCGAGCAAAAACGCTTCGACTCCACACAAAATCAACCCACGGATCATAAAGGAAACTTCGGAAACGGTGCCGCTCATTTGGACTTTCTTTCCCCCTCTGACAATACTCCGCACGCTATGAATAAAATGTACTAGACAATTGTGAGACCTGCCTCGACCCATCCGATCCATGGGCCTCCGGAAGCGTTGAGATCTGCCGGGTGACATATGAGCTCTAAAGTGGGTGGATAAAAATAACCTGGTCCTCAAAAAGGCATGATAAACGCCAGACAGCTGAGTCACTTTGAAGCCCATTTTGACTCTTAAGAGGGACACACACATTCACGCAGAACCAGGTGAAAACCACCGCCAGCCGCCCCGGGTGGAAGGGCGCGATCCCTCCCAGCTTCCGCTATCTTCCCTCGGGTCACGACTCGGGACTGAACTTTCAATAATTTATACTTGCGCGTGTCAGTCCCAGCGACTCATTTAGAAGGGTAAGGGGGGAAGGCTTAAGAAAACCGCCACAGTCCAGTACTATTTCTGCTGCCCGAGGGGAGGTACTCGACGGTTTCTTCTGACATTCTCATTTTTGTTTTGTTTTGAGACGGAGTCTCCCTGTCACCCAGGCTGGAGTGCAGTGGCGCGATCTCAGTTCCCTGCAACCTCCGCCTCCCGGGTTCAGGTGATTCTCCTGCCTCAGCCTCCCGACTGGCTGCGATTACAGGTGTGCGCCACCACGCCCGGCTAATTGTTTTTTTTAGTAGAGACAGAGTTTCCCCATGTTGGCCACGCTGGTCTGGAACTCCCGACCTCAGGTGATCCACCCGCCTCGGCCTCCCGAAGTGCTGGGATGACAGGTGGGGGCCACCGCGCCGCCGGGCCCCGACGAGCCGAAGGCAAGAGAAGGCGGGGGCGGGATAGGACGTGGAGGAAGAGAAGCTGGAGAGCAAATCAGAGCTGCCGGGAGCGGGGTCCCGGGCAAAGCAGGTGGTCCCGGGAGCACAAGGGCCGCGAGCCCGCGGCGTGGGGGGCTCGTCCCGTGCAGGAGGAGAAGGGCGGGCCGCGAGTCGGCGTTTGGGGGCTCGGCCCGCCCCTCCTGCCCTGCGCTCCGGCCCGCGGGGGACGCAAACGATCTGCGAGGTGCGGGTCGGGACGGGAGCGCCTGGATTTCGCGTCTTTCCCGGGGGCGGCGCTTCCAGCCTGGGGAGCAGCCCGGGGACCCGGCCTCGGCCGCAGGGACTGGGGCTCCCCGAGGGTCCCGGAGCCGAGTCCGCCGCGCGGGCAAGTCCCAGGCCCCGGCCCCCGGCCCCCGCGCCGACTTACGGGGGAGTCGAAGGAGAAGGCGCACTCGCTCTTGTGGACGCGGTCCCCCGACCTGGGCACGCGGATGGCGGGCATGTGGGGCACCAGCAGCTCGCCCAGGTCCCCCGCGGCCATCTTCCTGCCGCCCGGCATCCCCAGCAGGGCGCCCCGGCGCTGCATGGCCGCCCCGAGCGAGCGAGGACGCAGCTGCAGCCGGAGCGGAGCGGGGCCGAGGGAGCCGAGTGCGCGCGGCCGGCGGGCGCGGGGCGGAGACAGCGGCGCGGGGCTGGGGCTGGCGACGCTGCTATTTTAATCCAATGGCGAGTCTCGGGCCCAGCTGCGGCGCCGCGCGGGGGGCGGGGGGGGAGGGCCGGAGGCGGGGGAGCGCCGCGCGGGGGGCGGGGAGGGAGCGCCGGAGAGGGGGGCGGGCCGGTGTGGGGGGAGGGCCGCGCGGGGAGGGGGAGGAGGAGCAGGAGGGGGGAGCGCAGGGAAGGGGGAGGGGGACGGGGAGTGGGGAGCCCCCGCCGCATGGCCAGGAGGGGCCAGGAGGGGCCAGGAGGGGCCGGGAGTGGGGCCTTGGCGGCCGCAGGGGACACCCGGGAAAACACTGCCGCGGCGCTTGGATCCGAGCGGGGCAGCTCCGAGGAGGCCGCACGAAGCGGGACTGGGGGTAAAACCGCTGGGTTTTAAAACAGCGGAGGACGGGAGCGGTGACGTCCCGGGATTGGGTGGGGGCGGGACTCGATGTGCGGACCTGGAACCCTCCGTGGGGCTCCTGCAATCGCGCCGTGCGCTTCGGTGTGACCCTGACAAACCTCTCCTCATTCTAACATCCGAAGCTCAAAAATACACAGAGAGAACATAAGATCCAGTGAGGATGGGGGTGTGTGTGTGTACAGAGAGAGAGCAACAATAATTCAGGTTTTCTTGCGTATCGGGGGAAGTCAGGGATGGTCAAGGTTTTTTTCCGGGCATTGGGAGGCTTTCTGTTTTTCTCTGCCTTTGGAGTCTCTTCTGTGCGATTCAAAGTTCCCATGTCGAACGTTCAGCAGCCTGATTTGAGGATTTTGGAGGCAGACATAGATACTCCTGTGTCACTCATCAGTTCCTCAGAGTAAATGAACTGGGGTTGGGCTGGGGACTGATCCTCAGCATATCTCATTTCCCCCAAAAAACCACAAGACAGGTTCGATGCCTGTGAAGTTCCCTAACTACGCCCAACGTATTTCATGGCAGAGTGTCCAGTGATCCCGGCCAGTTAATGAAACGCAGAAATAGCGGGAAATCGTCCATCGAAACGCTAATTTTTGTAAGCCTCTCCCAGGTCAGATAATCTTTAAGTTCTTTTTGTTTTCTTAAATTATTTCTCTGTTACTCTCCCTCGTTCTTCAGACCTGTCGTTAGATTTCCATACCCTTAAGCGTGTCTCAAGCACCACACACTTTCTTACAACTCACCACGCCCAAATGCCATCCGTCTCTACGGAGAAGGAGGTGGCACTGAGCAAAAAATCAGATGCTATTGTCATCTTCATCATTGGCAGATACTCTCAGCGAGCTTTTGCTTTGAATTCAGTCTCATCAGCTTGTTGCCTTTCAGGTTCATGGATGTCTTCTCCAATTACAGAGATAAACTTGGTTTTACAAAACTTAAAATTTAATCTTAGATTAAATGCAACCCGAATCAGTGACATACTGTTTTTCATGCTGCGGGCTGGTAAAGATATACCAAGTCAGCCTGCGTTTGGGAAATTAGGCCCTCATGTACATTGCTGGCGGGAATAAAAACGATAAACCTCTTTGGAAGGAAATGTAATCATGCCAATGATAACGTTATACGTGCATACTGTTTCCCCAGCGTTTCCTTCTCTAGGCATTTACGCCACAGATAGATAAATTCAGGCTGTGTAAAGACAATTGTTAGAGCACTGTTTCAAGTTACAGAAGTCTGGGGAAAATCTAGAGATCCTTCCTCAGAAAGTGGTTGAAATACAGCACCATTGAAGAGTGAAGTCTCTCTACTTGTGCCGATGTGGAGCAATCTCCAAATATCATTATGAAAAAAGCAACTTAGGCAAATTAGTGTATAAAAGCAAGGAATAAACACAAGACTGGTAGTAGACAGCAGGCACTTTGGCACATCCTGCACACCAGGGGCCTCCTTCCAGTTGGTTGTACCTGAGGTAAATATTTTTAACATGGCCCCTGAAGATATACATATGGGTATGCATGCCCACTTGTTTGGCTTTAGGATGTCTCTAGAGCAATACACAAGAAACTAGTGACAGTCAGGATCTGTGGAGAGGAACAGAAAGCCTGAGGTTAGAGGAGAAGCTATTACCTGATAGGGCTGGACTGTGTCCCCGCCCAAATCTCACCTTGAATGACCACGTGTTGTGGGAGAGACCCAGTGGGAGGTAATTGCATCATGGGGGCAGGTCTTTCACGTGCTGTTCTTGTGATAGTGAATGAATCTCACTGATGAGAGCTGATGGTCTTACAAACGGGGGTCTCCCTGCACAAGCCCTCTTCTCTTGTCTGCCTCCATGTGAGACGTGCCTTTCACCTTCCCACATGATGGTGAAGCCTCCCCAGCCAAGTGGAACTGTGAGCCCCATAAACCTCTTTCTTTTGTACATTGCCCAGTCTCAGGTATGTCTGTGTCAGCAGTGTGAACACAGACTAATACGCTGCTACTTTTTAGCTTTCTGTATGATTCCTTTTATTTTTCCTTGAGACAGAGTCTCACTCTGTTGCCCCGGCTGGGGTGCAATGGCACAATCTCGGCTCACTGCAACCTCTGCGTCCCTAATTCAAGTGATTCTCCTGCCTCCCGAGTAGCTGGGATTACAGGCACCCACTTTCACATGTAATTTTTGTGTTTTTAGTAGAGATGGGGTTTCACCATGTTGGCCAGCATGGCCTCGATCTCTTGATCTCGTGATCCACCCACCTGAGCCTCTCAAAGTGCTGGGATTACAGGCGTGAGTCACCGCACCGGCCCAATTTCATTTTTATTATGTGCAAGTATGGCTTTTCCTTTTTGAGACGGAGCCTCTCTCTGCTGCCCAGGCTGGAGTGCAGTGGCGCCATCTGGGCTCACTGCAACCTCCCTCTCCTGGGTTCAAGCAGTTCTCCTGCCTCAGCCTCCCAAGTAGCTGGGACTATCATGCCTGGCTAATTTTTTTTTTTTTTTTTGAGAGACAGGGTTTCATCATGTTGGCCAGGTTGGTCTTGAACTCCTGACCTCCAGTGATCCACCCGCCTTGGCCTCCCAAAATCCTGGGATTACATGTGTGAGCCACTGTGCCCAGCCTCAAGTATTGCTTTAAAAATTAATTAAAACTCAGGGGTCGCTCTTCAACACAGCGCCGCCTCTCTCTCGCGGAGCTCCAGCAGAAGGAGAAGGGGGTGAGTAAGAAGGGATCTATACCATGGCTGGTACAAAGCCGAGTGCCTGCAAATCCACCGGTGGGAAAGCACCCAGGAAGCAGCTGGCTGCAAAAGCCACGCGCAGGAGTGCGCCCTCTACTGGAGGGACAAAGAACCCTGGTTCATCATCAAGGCCTAGTACTGGCACTAGGTGAAATCAGATGTTACCCACTGACCTGATTCGCAAACTTCCCTTCCAGCGTCCGCTGCGAGACATTGCTCGGGACTTTAAAACAGATAGTCACTTCCAGAGCACAGGTATTGGTGCTTTGCAGGAGGCAAGTGAGGCCTATGTGGTTGGCCTTTTTGAAGACACCAACCTGTGTGCTATCCATGCCGAACGTGTAACAATTGTGCCAAAAGGCATCCCGCTAGCACGCCGCACACGTGGAGGATATGCTTAAGAATCCAGTATGGGCCCAGCGTGGTGCCTCACACCTGTAATCTCAGCACTTTGGGAGGCCGAGATGGGTGGATCACATGAGGTCAGGGGTTCAAGACCAGCCTGGGCAACATGGTGAAACCCCGCCTCTACTAAAAATACAAAATTAGCCAGGGGTGGTGGCACATTCCTGTAGTCCCAGCTATTTGGGAGGCTAAGGCAGGAGAATCACTTGAACCCCAGAGGTGGAGGTTGCAGTGAGCCAAGATCATGCCATTGGACTCCAGCCTGGGTGACCAGAACAAAACTCCATCTCAAAAAAAAAAAGAATCCAGTATCATGGGAAACATTTCATTCTCAAAAAATATATATATTTTCTTCCTGTTATTGGTAGTTCTGAATGTTACATTTTTTTTCCATGAGGTCAAAAGATACCTAAGTATCTGATTGTGAGTGAAGAACTAGGGGGCAGAAGTCGGGTATTGGCAGTTTTTCCATTTTCATTTGTGTGTGAATTTTTCATATGAATGTGGAGACATAAAGCATTAATGCAAGTCAAAATGTTTCAGTGAACAAGTTTCAGCAGTTCAACTTTGTAATAATTATAAATAAACCTGTTAAATGTTTCTGGACAATGCCAGCATTTGGATTTTTAAAAAACAAGTAAATAGCGTTTATAGCATTTTTGTCATACAGTAGATTCGATCCATTCACTGTACGTTCTGAGTTGTCCTACAGGCACGTGTCTTCTGTGCTGTTACTGTAAGTTTGCTATTAGCACCGTGGCTCACGCCTGTAATCCCAGCACTTTGGGAGGCTGAGACAGGTGAATCGCCTGAAGTCAGGAGTTTGAGACCAGCTTGGCCAACATAGTGAAACCCCATCTCTACTGAAAATACAAAAAATTAGCCAGGCGCGGTGGTGGGCGCCTGTAATCCCAGCTGCTAGGGAGGCTGAGGCAGGAGAATCGCTTGAACCTGGGAGGTAGGGGTTGCAGCGAGCTGAGATTGTGCCATTGCACTCCAGCCTGGGGAACAAGAGTGAAACTCCATCTCAAAAAAAAAAAAAAAGCTTGCTATTAAAATACATTAAACTATAAAAAATTAATTAAAACTCAATTGTAAAAACACTACAAGTTCAATGACTAGTAATAGTAATGGAAATTAAAGTTGCATCGCTATAAAAATGCATTCCAACTTTTTTCAGTGTGGCACACATTGAAAATGATATTTGTACAACCCAATAAAGTGATCAGTCAGGGATGCATCTTGCAGCCAGAGGCTACTAATCTGAGGCCTCTGATCAACATAGGTCCCATCCATGGCCTCTCAGAGGACTAAGGACATGTCACACCTGAGTCCCATGTCTGTGCACCAGAATGCCAGTGGCCCACCAGCTGGAATCAAACCAGGGAAAAGGAGAAAACATCTAAGCATAGGGAAATTGTTAAATTGGATACATCTACTCAAAGATGCTTAAGCAAACTTCAAGTGATAATTGTGAAAATTATTGATTTAATTTGTTTATAGAATACTGCTTAACATGCTTGCTATGCTTGTATAACATTGTTGCAACGGGGTGAAAATAAACACGCATTTTGACAAGACTGGAAAATGTAAATAGTTATGTTTGGGATTAGGTTATAAGATTTTGTCTCTATTTTCAAAATGTTTCCAATGATATCACATTTGTTTTGTAATATAAAAAGTTATCAAGACAAAAATGTTAGTAAAAGAAGCTTCACTGAATTATGACCACTGTCTTAATCGTGACATTTTAGGAAAACATCTGGTTCAATTACTGGAATATTTAAACTTAATTTTGCAGATTCTGCATCTGAATTTTTTTTTTTTTTTTTTTTTTAGAGACAGAGTCTCACTCTGTTGTCCAGGCTGTATAGCATAGTGGCACAATTATACCTCACTGCAGCCTCAAACTCCTGGGCCCCAGTGATCCTCCCACCTCAGCCTCCTCAGCAAGCAACTGGGACTACAGGCGCTCACCACTGTGCCAGGTTAATTTTTTTTCCTTTTTTTCTGGAGCCAGAGTCATGCTGTGTTGCCCAAGCTGGTCCTGAACTCCTGGGCTCATGTGATCCACGCACCTCGACCTCACGAAGTGCTGGAATTACAGATGTGAGCCACTGTGCCTGGCCTACATAGGAATTTGTAACTATTTTACTACTAGGTCAGTTTCTGCAAGTGAATCCCAGTCAATAAGCAAGAGGAAAGAAGATGATGGGTAAACAATTGCCCAACAAATTCAAAGTCCTGCTACAGAGGTTTTAAGAGACGTGAAGACTCTGACCTGACTTTTGCCACATCAGGGTGTCGCGCCACCATGTCACTCCACTGCTCCAAACCCCCGTCTCACCATTCAGGGTGGAGCCCAGGCCGTGATAGACTGGTGCTCAAGGGCCATTTCCACTCCGCAATGATCCAGCGTTCAGACTACCTCCTACTCCTACACATCCTGTGAGCTCAGCTTACTGCTCCCGATTGAGAAAGGAGCTTGTCTCCCAGCCTTTATGAAAGCTCTCCCCTTTTATTTCTATCTTCTCAGTCCTTTTAAGATTTAGTGTTTTTCCCATGAAGCCTTTTCTGACTGTTCCCATCCTTAGGAACCAATCTTTAAAACAATGTCAGCCCCTATGGCCTGCTGTATTCATCATTGGAAACTGCCTTATGACCTCTTTTGTACTGTCATTTAATCAGTGTTGGTTCTATGTCTTATATCTCTATATAGAAAGGAAGTCCCTTAGGTGGGGCATAGTAGCTCACGCCTGTAATCCCAGCACGTTGGGAGGCTGAGGCGGGCGGAACACCTGAGGTCAGGAGTTCAAGAGCAGCCTGACCAACATGGAGAAACCCTGTCTCTAATAAAAATACAAAATTAGCCAGGCGTGGCAGCACATGCCTATAGTCTCTGCTACTTGGGAGGCTGAGGCAGGAGAATCGCTTGAACCCAGGAGGCGAAGGTTGCAGTGAGCTGAGAGTGCACCGTTGCACTCCAGCCTGGGCAACAGGAACAAAACTCCATCTCAAAAAAAGAAAGCAAATCCTTTAAAAGACGTTATATTTCTTCGTATTCTTGTTCGTTATAGAAGCTCAGTGTTTGTAGAATATTGCCTGCCTAGATGGTTTTCTTTTAGGCACTCGGTAAGTATCTCCCAAATGAATGACTCACATCAGTGACATTGTAATAAAATTGTTTTGCGGTCTGCATTGTGTCTTTTAGGTAAAATTAATTGCTGCACAAATGTTATTCCAAGAACTGACAGAGGTTTACATTAAAATGTGATATAAATATTAGTTACTATGGCTAATGTCAGAAAGAGGAATTGGGGAAATCTACAGAGAGGAAAATCTTAAGTTATTTTAATACATAGAATAACGGTTGATCTCAGATGTCTTCCAATAGCATGCAGGCATCCAGTAAAGCCATGTATGGTGAGCCTCGTTGTGGAGAGAGACCCACCAAATTTTCTATCATGGCAGGTAGCCTCTGCCAGAGCACTGGTCACTACATGCAGAACGATAAGGCACTGTTAAGAAATTTATGCCATTTTCTGTTTGAGAGAATTCTACGTACCCATAAAAATCATGTGGCATAAGAGTATTTATTGACGGCCATGTGGTGGCTCACACTTGTAATCCAGCACTTTGGGAAGTTGAGGCAGGTGGATCTCCTGAGGTCAGGAGTTCAAGACCAGCCTAGCCAGCATGGTGAAACCCCATCTCTACTAAAAATTAAAATTAAAATTAAAAAAGCAGCCAGGTGTGGTGGTGCAGGCCTATATTCCCAGCTACTCAGGAGGCTGAGACAGGAGAACCACTTGAACGAGGAGGCGGAGGTCACACCACTACACTCCAGCCAGAGCAAGATTCTGTCAAATATATGTGTGTGTGTGTATATATATGTATTGACATGGAAAGATGATCACCATGATGAAAACTTCGAAAATAGACTATAAATAACAATATACACTATTATTCCACTTAAATACATAAACACATGTCATATTTATAGCATAGAAAAAAAGACTAGATTCGAGCAGGCTGTATGCTAGCAGTGGTTATCTCTGGGTGATAAAATTTTCTTTTTTTTTGAGATGGAATCTGACTGTCGCCAGGCTGGAGTGCAATGGTGTGATCTCAGCTCACTGCAACCTCCGCCTCCCTGGTTCAAGTGATTCTCCTGCCTCAGCCTCCCAAGTAACTGGGACTACAGGCGCCCACCACCACACCTGGCTAATTTTTGTATTTTTAGTAGAGACAGCATTTCACTATGTTGACCACGATGGTCTCGATCTCCTGACCTCATGATCTGCCTGCCTCAGCCTCCTGAGTAATTCTGGGATTACAGGTGTAAGCCACCGTGCCTGCCCCGATTAAATTATTTTTGCTGTTGGTTTTTTCTTTGTTAACTTGGTCTTTTGCATTACCTATTTACTTTTTTTTTTTTTTTTTTTTTTTTTTTTTTATGAGACAGAGTCTTGCTGTGTTTCCCAGACTGGAGTGCAGTGGCATGATTTCGGCTCACTGCAACCTCCGCCTCCCGTATTCAAGCAATTCCGCCTCAGCCTCCTGAGTAGCTGGGATTACAGACACCCGCCATCACACAAGGATAATTTTTTTGTATTTTTAGTAGAGACAGGGTTTCACCATGTTGGTCAGGCTAGTTTCAAACTCCTGGCCTCAAGTGATCTGCCCTCCTTGGCCTCCCAAAGTGCTGGGATTACAGGCGTGACCTATCACACCCAGCCAAGTATCCACTTCTTTTTATGAATAAGAGGAAAATGTTAACTTTATATACTGCCACTGATCATATCTGTTTTCACTTCCGTCTGACGTCTCTCTTCTTTGCTTCGCCCTTTGACTGCTTATTTTAAAGTAAGCAGGTTTCTGCTGTTAGGTTTATAAATGAGCCCCCTCACTACTATGTAGGCTCACAGTGGAATGAACAATCTCCTTGAGCAGCTCTTAACATCAGGATGAGGTAAGCTCTTATTCAGCTTAAGAGGAAATGTGAGATGTCTGTTCTCATTTTCTGGTTTCATGATGTGAGAGACTCCCCACAGTTCTTCCAGGAGCCTGACTCACGAGATGCAGAGGTCGTCAGATCGTCTTTCAGGCCTCTGACAGCACCATCCCCTCACGCCCACCACCAGTTCCAAGCACACACAGGGAGTCTCGTCCTCCACTCAGGTGTAGAAGCTCAGTGTGGATGGACACAGTCACAAAACATTAACCGTGGACCAAAGTTGCTTTTCAGATTTCCCAGTAAATGGGTCAAAGCAAGCTGTTTAAATATGAGCCACATTGCCTCCAAAATCCAAAGAAGCTCTCTGGAGTTCCTCATTCCTAGAGGCAAAGAGTTGAAGATGATGAACTTGACCTTGAGTAAGAAAGTAAGGTTGTGCTGCATACCCTCAGGAAATGGCACACCTGCTTATCCTACTGGGGAAAATGCTTCTGCCAGGTGAGCAGTGGTAAACCCAAGGCTGGCCAGGAAATACATTAATTTGTTTCAGTGAGGAGATCGTCCCTGGAATATTAAGCAAATTGAAATCACCCCCTCGTTAACTTGACCATGACCCATGATCATTCTCTATGCTGTTTGAAGCCCAGGTATAGGATGGGCATCTAATATAATCACGACGTCTGTTTCTTCTGGATCGTTGGTAATGCCATAAATTCCTGCAGCTTCACCAGGTCTGCAGTCTTGTTTCATATTTCTGTTTTGTTAGGGAGGGGGGCACCAGTTCATCCACTGGGTTCTTCCTATGATAGTAGTTATTGCTTCACAGGTCAAGGAGCCAATGTGAAGATTCTAGAGTGTGTTGCGGCTGTGCATTCCAATAATACTTTCAGGAACTGCGGTACAGTCACAGGATGGGCTTAGGTCCCAGTGGGCCTCCCATGAGATGAACTAGGGTCAGAACCACATATATACTCTGCCCCCAATAAGCCTCCACGCTGGCAGATGGGAATGGCATTCCAACAGGCTCCATTTTGCTCAGAGCCAGTTTTGCTGTAAAAGATTTGGAGAGTTGGCCAGGTGCGGTGGCTCACACCTGTAATCTCAGCACCTTGGGAGGCCAAGGTGGGCAGATCACCTGAGGTCAGGAGTTCGAGACCAGCCTGGCCAAAAGAGTGAAATCCAGTCTCTACTAAAAATACAAAAATTAGCCAGGTGTGGTGGCACATGCCTGTAATTCCAGCTACTCAGGAGGCTGAGGCAGGAGAATCACTTGAACCAGGAGGCAGAGGTTGCAGTGAGCTGAGATCGCGCCACTGCACTCCAGCCTGGGGGACAAGAGAGAGATTTCATCTCAAAAAAAAAAAAAAAAAAAAGAGCACAGTCACTAGGGGAGCAGCTGCAGAGAAGGGTAGGAGGAAGTTTCCCACTGCTCATGTGTATTTTTGTAGCGGGGTCTCGCTATGTTGCCCAGGCTGAAGTGCAGTAACTTTTCACAAGTGCCATTGTTCCGTGCTATAGCCTCCAACCCCTGGACCCAAGCGACCTCCCAGCTCGGCCTCCCATGTAGCCGGGACTGTAGGCACACACCACCACACCCGCTATGCACTGTCTGTATATGATAGTTCTGCGGCATCTCTCCTCAGGGACCCTGCCTCCCCTTCAGTCAAGGAACTCTGGGTGTGCCAAGTAACTCCCGGCTGTGATCATGACCATCTAGCATGGTGCCTTGATTCAGACCTCTGCTTCCTGAGCTTGGGGATGGTGGGATATGATATCTTACTGGTGTGCCCACTGCTTACACTCCTGCGACCCCCATGATGAACCACAGCCAGAGTTATCTGTGAATTAGCATTCCCTGAGGTGTTAATGGCATTTGGACTGCTGCCTCATATCATAACCAGCCCGGCTTTCCTCCTGGCAGTAAATCACCTCCACCTACAACGTCCACCCAGGACTCCCCTCAGCCCCACAGGGTCAGAAAGCCCACATGGGTAAACGCTGTCACCAGCATTCTGGACTAGCTGGAATCATTAGTAACTTGCCTTTGAAAGAGTCTAGGCTGGGCACGGTGGCTTCCTGTAATCCCAGCACTTTGGGAGGCTAAGGCAGGTGGATCACTTGAGGTCAGGAGTTCAAGACCAGCCTGGCTAAAATGGTGAAACCCCATCTCTACCAAAAATACATACACACGGCTGGGTGCTGTGGCTCACGCCTGTAATCCCAGCACTTTGGGAGGCCGAGGCGGGCGGATGACCAGAGATCAGGAGTTTGGGACCAGCCTGGCCAAGAATCCTCATATCTACTAAAAATACAAAATGAGCTGGGCTTGGTGGCACATGCCTGTAATCCCAGGTACTTGGGAGGCTGGGGCAGGAGAATTGCTTGAACCTAGTAAGCAGAGGTTGTAGTGAGCTGACGTCATGCCACTGCACTCCAGCCTGGGCAATAAGAGCAAAACTAAAGAAAGGAAAGAAAAAAAGAAAGGAAAGAAAGGAAGAAAGAAAGAAAGAGGGAGGGAGGGAGGAAGGAAGGAAAGGAAGGCAGGAGGGAGGGAAGGAAGGAGAAGGAAGGCAGGAAAGGGAAGGGCAGGAGAGAGGTGCTACACAGTTTTGAAGATGAAAGAAAGAAAGAGAGAGAAAGAAAGAGAGAAAGAAAGGTAAGAAAAGGAAGAAAGAGAGAGAGAGAGAGAGAGAGAGTAGAAGGCAGGGAGGAAGGGCGAGAGGTGCTACACAGTTTTGAATGTCCAGATTTCAGAAGAACTAAATCACTGTCGTGAGGACAGCACCAAAGGGGATGAAGCCAAACCATTCATGAGAAATCTGCCCCCACCCCCGATCCAATCACTTCCCACCAGGCCCCACCTCCAACACTGAGGATTACAAAGTAACATGAGATTTGGGTGGTGACACACATGGAAACCATATTAGGGACATAAATGAATACATCGGATAAAACAGTATGGAATCAAGGCCCCTGTGGCATATTACAGTGCCTGTTCAAACTTTCTTATTTCCACCCAACCCTTCTCAGGCTTACCTATGGGCTGAGTATTTTATCCACATCAGTATCATCAGAGGTGACTCTTTTAATCTGGATTCTTTGAAACAGAAGATCCATGATGCCAGCAGAACCCAAGAGACGCAAAGCTAACTCTCAGCCCTCAAGACCAAGAAATAATTGTTCATTATTGAAGCCATGAGATGCTGGGATTGTTCGTTACCACAGCAGAAGCTGACTAATCCAGACTAAAATGTGTAATACTGCTGCAGGCATTCAGGTTTCCTGCTGAACTGGATTCCTTTTTCTGTTATTTCCCTGACGAAAAGCAATATATTTTAAACTATTTTTAAACTGTCCCTCTTCTTTTTCTATTTTTGAAGAATATGAACAAAAAACTTTTTGCAAACTGAACATTAGTTCACTCAAATATAATTAAATGACTCTCAAAATTTTCCATCATAGCAATTTTAAAAACAGAAACAATATGAAAAAAATCAAGTCATAACAAAGTTACTAGGAATAAACCATACAAAGCATCCAAGATCTGTGTCCTCAGAATTACCACTGTGACTACTCCACAAACAGCCAGGTGTGGCCATGTGCCTCTGCAATCCCAGCTGCTTGGGAGGCTGAGTCGGGAGGATCTCTTGAGTCCAGCAGTTCTTGGCTGTAGTGTGCTACGGTCACGCCACTGGGCCGTAGGAGACTACACTCCAGCCTGAGCAACATAATGAGACCCCATCTCTGAAAATAGAAATAAAAAAATAAAAATGAATACTGCATGACCTTGGTTCCAGATAACAGTGTCTCCTATGTGCATCTGTTGATAGAAAAGTGGATGGATGGTTGGATGGCTAAAAAGATGGGAACCTGAAGCCAGATTGATTTTCTACCTTATAAATGATCTGATTTTTCTGTCTAGAAATTTTCCCCTTCACTCCCATTTTTAAGCTCTAAAATGCAGTCATTTAACCAAGATACATCTTAGTGTCTATTGTTTCAATATTTCTGCTGGGTGCAGTTTCTCACGCCTGTAACCCCAGCACTTTGGGAGGCCAAGGCGGGAGGATCACTTGAGGTCAGGGGTTCGAGACCAGCCTGGCCAACATGGTGAAACCCCATCTCTACTAAAATACAAAAATTAGCTGGGCATGGTGGCACATGCCTGTAGTCCCAGCTACTTGGGAGGCTGAGGCCCAAGAATCACTTGAACCCAGGAGGCGGAGGTTTCAGTGAGCTGAGATGGTGCCACTGCACTCCAGCTTGGGGGACAGGCTGAGACTCCATCTTAAAAAAAAAATTCTAGAACATAGTATCCCGTTTTAATCTTCAGATGAGGTTCTTTCTGTATTTCTTGGAAATCTCCCACCTCACATCTTCACCTAAAGGGTACTAGTGCTCGCTTCTGCCCCACACTGGGCAAATGTGCTGCTGTGCCAAAGGCAGGCTTCCTAAGGGGCTTGCTGCCTTCTCAGGGACGTGTGCTAACTAGTACCAGTGTCCTTGCGTTCTGTATCACACATCTATATATTGCTACTACAGCATGTCCCCATCTCTCTTCCCACCACCCAAAGGGATATATATATAGCTCAGCCTCCCAAGCAGCTGGGACTACAGAGGCACACCGCCACACCTGGCAGTTATGGAGTACTGTATGTACAGATGTATCCCCTACCCCTCCCGCCCTCCAGGAAGCTGAGGCCTTTCCTTTCATTTCTCTGCCCTTCCTGTTTGGTCAGGATTTCTCTGACCGTCAAGGCGGCGTTAATCTTTCCCTTTCTCTGGAGTGATAGTCTCAGCTGTTAAATCAAGTTTAGTCTAAAGCTACTTCCTTACATATTTTAGGTTTGCCCTAAAGGTTTCTCTGTACATCATGAACTATAACCTAAATGGAATTATAAACAGACTATAGCCTACTCTTTCACCAATCACCAAGTTTTGGCCAATCAAAAGTGGCCAACTATTCCAACCATGTTCAAATAAAGCAGATGCCAAGCTGTTACCAATTCAACTGCGCCTGTGCCTCACTTCCATTTTCTGTATGTCACTTTCCTTTTCCTGTCCATAAATCTTCTTCCACCATGTGGCTGTGCGGGAGCCTCTGAGCCTACTCTGGCTTGGGAGGCTGCCCAATAATTCGCAAATCATTCCCTGCTCAGTTAAACTAACTGAATTTGACTAGTTTTTTTAATTTTTCTTTTTTTGAGACAAAATACCACTCTTGTCCCCCAGGCTGGAGTGCAGTGATGCAATCTCAGCCACTGCAACCTCCATCTCCCAGGTTCAAGTGATTCTCCTGCCTCAGCCTCCTGAGTAGCTGGGACTACAGGCACGTGCCACCACACCCTACTCATTTTTTTATTTTTAGCAGAGACGGAGTTTCACCATTTTGGCCAGGCTGGTCTCGAACTCCTGACCTCAAGCAATCCACTCGCCTCGGCCTCCCAAAGTGCTGGGATTACAGGCTTGAGCCACTGTGCCCTGCCTAGTTTTCTTTTAACATGCATACACGCACACACACAGTGCATATACAATATATAGTCACACACACACGGTGTGCGTGTGTGACTATATATTGTATATAGACTGTGTGTTTGTATGTGTGTGTCTATGTGTGACTATATATTGTATATACACCGTTTGTATGTGTGACTATATATTGTATGTACACCGTGTGTGTATGTGTGTGTGTATGTGTGACTATATATTGTATATACACTGTGTGTGACTATTGTACATACACTGTGTGTATGTATGTGTGTGTGACTATATATTGTATGTATACCATGTGTATGTGTGACTATATATTGTATATATACCGTGTGTGTGACTATTGTACATACACTGTATGTGTGTGTGTGACTATATATTATATGTACACTGTGTGTATGTGTGTATGTGTGACTATATATTGTATATACACCATGTATGTGACTAAATATTGTAAATACACTGTGTGTATGTGTGTGTTACTATATTTGTATATACACCGTATGTGTGACTGTATATTGTATATACACTGTGTGTATGTTTGTGTGTGTGAACGTGTGACTATAGTATATACACCGTGTGTATGTGACTATATATTGTATATACACCGTGTGTATGTGTGGGTCTATGTGTGACTACATATTGTATGTACACCGTGTGTGTGTATGTGTGTCTATGTATGACTATATATTATATATATACTATGTGTGGGACTAAATATTGTACATACACTGTGTGTATGTGCGTATGTGTGACTATATATTGTATATAAACCGTGTGTGTGTGTGTGTGTGTGTGTGTTGGTCCACCAGTGCTCTTGTAACAGAGTACCAGAGACTGAATGACTTAAACAGCAAAATTTACTTTCTCACAATTCTGGAGGCCAGAGTCTAAGACCAAGGTATCAGAAGGGTTGGTTTCTTCTGAGGCCTCTTTCCTTGGCTCGTCCATGGCTGTCTTCTCCTTCTGTCTTCACCAGGTGTGTTCTCTCTGTGTGTCTGTTACCTCTTCATAAAAGGGGACCAGTCACAGTGGGTTGGATTAGGACCACCCTAATGATGTCACTTTAACCTAATTAACTCTATAAAGACTATCTCCAAATACAGTCACATTCTAAGGTACTGGGGGTTAGAACTTCAACATATGATTTTTGAGGAGGACACAATTCAGTCCATAACACATGTATACATACGTATATATGTGTGTATATTTCTATATACATATATACATTAACACACCTGTATATACATATATAATATTTTTCTGAACCATTTTGAGGGTATTACATACATCATGACCCTTTACCTCTAAATACTTCCATGTCTATTTTCTGAGAATAAGAATATGCTTTTTTTTTTTGGATGGAGTTTCGCACTTGTTGCACAGGCTGGAGTACAATGACGCGATCTCGGCTCACGACAACCTCTGCCTCCTGGGTTTATGTGATTCTCCTGCTTCAGCCTCCTGAGTAGCTGGGATTACAGGCATGTGACACCACGCCCAGCTAATTTTTGTATTTTTAGTAGAGATGGGAGTTTCACTATGTAGACAAGGCTGGTCTTGAACTCCTGACCTCAGGTGATCCCCTCGTCTCAGTTTCCCAAAGTGCTAGGATTACAGGCGTGAGCCACCGCGCCAGGCCAGGATATTATCTTGTATAACCACAGTGCATTATCAACTCCTACATTCACTCTGATATAATCCTTTTATCCAATCCACCTTCCATACTCCAGCTTTTGTCAGTCGGTCTAATAATGTCCTGTATAACATATCTCTCAGTCTACTACAGAATTCAGTGTAGTGTTAGATGTTGCATTTGCTCGCAAGACTTTTTATCCTCTTTTCATATGGAAGATTTCCACAGCCTTCTTTGTCTTTCATGATACTCACTTTTTTTTTTAAGAGGGAGGGTCTTGCTCTGTTGCCCAGGCTGGAGTGCAGTGGCATGATCATAGCTCACTGCAGCGTCAAACTCCTGGACTCAAGTGATCCTCCCCCTCAGCCTCCGGAGTAGCTAGTGATACTGAAGCTAAAAAGAAATTATTTAGGCAGATAGTGAAGGTGACAGAGTTCTCAGCACAGCTTCCCTTTGAACAAAAAGCAGCCCCCAAATCATTTCTTTTCTAACAAAGAACAGCCTGTAAAATCGAGCTGCATAGATAAGCAAGCTGGAAGTTTGCACGGGGAAATGCTGGCAGCTGTGCCAATAGGAAAGAGCTACCTGGAAGCCAGGTGTGTTCATCGTGGAGGCTCCGTCTTCCCTCTTCTTTGTCACCATGTGCACGGTAAAAGAAAGTCAGCACGGTACCGGCCATATGAGCAATACAAAACTACGGGCCGGGCGCGGTGGCTCACCCTGTAATCCCAGCACTTTGGGAGGCCCAGGTGGGCAGATCACCTGAGGTCAGGAGTTTGAGACCAGCCTCACCAACATGGAGAAACCCCATCTCTACTAAAAATATAAAATTAGCTGGATCTGGTGGTGCACGCCTGTAGTCCCAGCTACTCCAGAGGCTGGGGCAGGAGGATCCCTTGAACCCAGGAGGCGGAGGTTGCAGTAAGCCAAGATTGTGCCACTGCACTCCAGTATGGGTGACAGAGAGTGATTCTGTCTAAAAAGTAAAAATAATAAATAATAAAAATAACCCCAAACCATGTTAAACCCACGTATCATCCACTCAACGGATTTTCACTCAGTGTCTACTGTGCTCCAGAGGGTGTGAAATGAGCTGGGGATAATAAGATGAAGAAGCATGACACCTTTTCTCAAGGAGCTCTCAGGTCAGTAAGACCTGATGATCTGTATACAGCTGTAATACAATAGAAAACGTAATAACAATTTTTTTAATGCCATCCTGTGGATGCCTCCCTAAAGGAGGTAGCTTCTGAGCTGAGACTCGAAGAATGAGAATATGGTCAGTCATTCAAATGGCAGATGAGGTGGTAGAGGTAACAATGTGGCTTATTCTGGGAAGAGGAAGGTGCTTAGCACATTTATGAGCCAGAGTGATGGAAGAAGTTGTAGGAGGTAAGATTAGACAGTGTTTGGCTGGGCACGGTGGCTCACGCCTGTAATCCCAACACTTTAGGAGGCCGAGGCAGGTGGATCACGAGGTCAGGAGATCGAGACCATCTTTGCCGATTTGGTGAAACTCTGTTTCTACTAAAATACAAAAAATTAGCTGGGAGTGGTGGCACACACCTGTAGTCCCAGCTACTTGGGAGGCTGAGGCAGAGGAATCTCTTGAACCCAGGAGGTGGAGGTTGCAGTGAGCAGGGATTGTGCTACTGCACTCCAGCCTGGCCACAAATCAAGACTCCATCTCAAAAAAAAAAGGGGGGGTTAGCATAAACACATATATTAGCTTTAATTAACACTTCTTAAAAATTGTAAAGAGACACTTTACAACTTAAAAAAAAAAGTCAATCCTATTTCATTTTACTTTTTTTTTTTTTTTTTGAGGCAGAGTCTTGCTCTGTCGCCTAGGCTGGAGTGCAGTTTTCGAGGCAGGGTCTTGCTCTGTCGCCCAGGCTGGAGTGCAGTTTTCGAGGCGGGGGTCTTGCTCTGTCGCCCAGGCTGGAGTGCAGTTTTGAGATGGGGTCTTGCTCTGTCGCCCAGGCTGGAGTGCAGTTTTTGAGGCGGGGTCTTGCTCTGTTGCCCAGGCTGGAGTGCAGTGTTGTGATCTGCAACTTCCACCTCCCAGGTTCAAGCAATTCTTTTGCCTCAGCTTCCTGAGACGCTGGAATTACAGGTTCACACTACTAGACTCAGCTAACTTTTTTGTATTTTTAGTAGAGACAGGGTTTCACCATGTTGGCCAGGCTGGCCTTGAACTCCTGACCTCAAGTGATCCGCCTGCCTCATCCTCCCAAAGTCCTGGGATGACAGGCATGAGCCATGCTCTTCTCCCCAAAAAAGCCGATCCCATTTTTTATACATGATCCCAGCTGTGTTAAATAAAACCTGGAGGAAATTTCTGAAATATCTTTGAGTGTTAAGATTATCAGTATTTATAGTATACTTTCCATATTTTTTATCCTAAGCTTTTCTTACATTTATAATAGTAGAAAAGAGAACATAAAGTAAAACCTACAACTGTCAAAAAACAATCTGTAGGCTATTTTTTCAGCATGAATATATCAATGTATATAGATCTGGTATCATTTACCATCACCATGTGCAAGTCCTATCTGCTTCAATTCTCCTTATCCCTCTTCTACAAAACTGGTTTGCATAAGCAGTGGCTTTAGAGACAATATGCCCTGCTCCCAAACCCTTTGGCAGAATTATGAGGTGGTAGATTGCATAGAGAATTCTCAGAACAGTATCTGGGAGTTGCTGGGCATGGCATCCCTCTTCTGGGGAAATAAGAAAGGATCTTGACGTATTAAGCGCATACAGCAGGCAATCAGAAAGTGTTTGCTGCAATCCCATTTACAATAACTACAAAACAAACAAACAACAACGGAAACCTAGGAATGAATTTATCCAAAGAAGTGAAAGATCTCTGCAAGGAACACTATACAACAGTAGTGAAAGAAACTGAAGAGGACAACAAAAAATGGAAAGGTAGCTATCCCATACTCATGGATTGGAAGAATCGACACTGTTAAAATGTCTTTACTACCCGAAGGAATCTACAGATTCAGTGCAATCCCTATTGAAATACCAATGACATTCTTCACAGAAATGGAAAAAAATAATTCTAAAATGTATATGGAACCGCAAAAGATCCCATATAGCTCCTAGTCTCTTCAGCAAGCTGTGCTGGGAAAACTGAATATCCACACACAGAAGAACGAAACTAGAGCCCCATCTTTCACCACATACAAAATCAACTCGAGGCCAGCCGCGGCGGCTCACGCCTGTAATCCCAGCACTTTGGGAGGCCGAGGCGGGCAGATCACGAGGTCAAGAGATTGAGACTATCCTGACCAACATGGTGAAATCCCATCTCTACTAAAAATACAAAAAATAGCTGGGCGTGGTGGCGCGTGCCTGTGGTCCCAGCTACTCGGGAGGCTGAGGCGGAAGAATCACTTGAACCCAGGAGGCGGAGGTTGCAGTGAGCCCAGATCACACCGCTGCACTCCAGCCTGGCGACAGAGCAGGACTCCGTCTCAAAAAACAAACAAACAAACAAACAAAAAAAACAAAAAAAAAAAACCTCGAAATTGATTAAAGATTAAATGTAAGACCTGAAACTGAAACTATAAAACTATTAAAAGAAAACCCTGGAGAAATGATAGAAGACATTGGTCTGAAGAAAGAATTTTTGGGTAAGATCTCAAAAGCACAGGCAGCAGAAGCACAGAAAGACAAATGGGATTATGTCGAGCTGAAAAGCTTCTGTAGAGCAAAGGAAGCAATTAACAAAGTGAGGAGACAACCTACAGAACGGGAGAAAGTATTTGCAAACTATCCATATGACAGAGTTTGGATATTTGTCCCCGCAAATCTCGTGCTGAAATGTGATTCCCTGTGTTGGAGGTGGGGCCTGGTGGGAGGGGATTGGATCATGATGGCAGATTTCTCATGAATGTTTTAGCGCCATCCCGCTATGCTGTCCTCACAGTAGTGAGTTCTGGAGAGATCTGGTTGTCTAAAAGAGGGTGTGGCACCTCCTCCACCTCTCTCTCTCTCTCTTTCTCTGTCTCTCGCCGCGTGATGTGCCTGCTTCTGCTTTGCTTTCTGCCACGACTAAAAGTTTCTTGAGGCCTCCCCAGAAGCTGAGCAGATGCTGGTGCCATGCTTCCTGTATGCTTAATTGCCTGCAGAACAATGAGCCAATTAAACCTCTTCTTTATAAATTACCCAGCTTCAAGATTTTCTTTATAGCAACACAGTAATCTAACACACCATCTAACAAAGGATTCATAACTGGAATATATAAGGAACTCAAATAATTTAATAGCAAAAAAAACCACACAAATGACCTGATTTAAAAATGAACAAAAAGGCCAGGCACACCTGTAGTCCCAGGACTTTGGGAGGCCGAGGTGAGCAGATCACTTGAGCACAGGAGTTCAAGACCAGCCTGGGCAACACGGAAAAACCCCGTCGTTACAAAAAATACAAAGCAATTAGCTGAGCGTGGTGGCACTTGCCTGTGGTCCTAGCTACTTGGGTCATCCTGAGGTGGGATGATCGCTTGAGCCGGGGATGTGGAAGCTGCAAGGAGCCCAGATCGCCTCCAGCCTGGATGACAGAGTAAGACCCCATCTCAAAAAAAAAAGGCAAAAGATCTGTAATCTGTATAGACATTTCTCAAAAGACCTGTGAATAGCCAATAGATAAGTAAAAAATGCTCAACCATAATTAGGGAAATGTAAATCAAAACCACATTAAGATAACATCTCACCCCAGTTAAAATGGCCATTTTAAAAAAGGAAAAAATAACAAATGCCGGTAAGGATGTGGATTAATGGGAATGCTCATTCACTCTTGGTAGGAATGTACAGCAGACCAACCACTATGAAGAACAGTATGAAGGCTCCTCTAAAAACTACAAATAGAACTATCATCTAATCCAGGAATCCCTTTGCAACCTGTGTCGATCAATGGATACATGGATGTAGAAAAGGTGATATATATGAACAATACTGAGAAAAACAACAGAATTCTGTCATTTGTAGCAACATGGATGGAACTGGAGGCCACTATGTTAGGTGAAATAGGCCAAGCACAGAAAGACAAATATGGAATGTTCTCACTCATATGTGGGAGCTAAAAAAAATGGATCTCATGGAGGCAAAGAGTAGAAAGGTGTTCCTAGAGGCTGGGTAGAGAAGGAAATTTAGAAGAGTTGGTTAATGGATACAAAAACACAGTTAGATACAAGAATAAGTTCTAGTATTTGATAGTACAGTAGGTAGATTATAGTTAACAATAACATAGTATATTTCAAAATAAATGTTCCTAACACAAGGAAGAGGTTTCAGGTGATGGATATCCTAAATACCCTGATTGGGCAATATGCATTGCATAATGTATCAAAATAACATATTGCAAGTACTTATCAGTAAAAATAATAAGTATTTGTTGAATGAATGGTCTATGGCTTTTCAATTCGTCTGTTTAGGAAGCAAAAAATAATTTCTCCATTTGGCCTTAGATGGAGACCCACTGGCCTGAATCTTAGGAAACCTGGATTCATTTTTACTTTCATAAAGAATGTAGAACATATTTCTCAGATGAGATGCATTGATAAGCTGTTATGGGTTTGAAAATCCTGAAGGCTTAAGCTAAAAGGCCATTTTGGAAGTTGAAGTGTCAATGTTTTAAATGTGTATTTTTGTAAATACTGAGTTTGTGTTTAAAATCTGAGCCTCAGGTTTCTAATGTGAAAAACTCAAGAGAGTAACATAATACCTCGTAACTCATTCTGAAAATAATGTTGGCCACGCATGGTGGCTCATGCCTGTAATTCCAGCACTTTGAGAGGCCAAGATGGGCAGATCACTTGAGGTCAGGCATTCAAGACCAGCCTGGCCAACATAGCAAAACCCCATCTCTACTGAAAAATGCAAAATTATCTGGGTGCGGTGGCAAGCGCCTGTAATCCCAGCTACTTGGGAGGCTGAGACAGAGAACTGCTTGAACCTGGAAGGTGGAGGTTGCAGTGAGCTGAGAACACGCCACTGCACTCCAGCCTGGGCAACATGAAATACTCTAAAAAACAAAAAAAAAAAAAAAAAAAAAAAGAAAACAAACAAAAAAAGAAAACAATGTTAAAAAAAATGCTGAGATGGAGTCTCACTTCACCCAGGTTGGAGTGCAATGGCATGATTTCAGCTCACTGCAACCTCTGCCTCCCAGGTCCAAGCAATTCTCCTGCCTCAGCCTCCCAAGTAGCTGGGACTACAGGCACATGCCACCACACCTGGATTTTTGTATTTTAGTAAAGACGGGTTTCATCATGTTGCCTGGGCTGGCCTCAAACTCCTGAGCTCAGGCAATCCACCCGCCTCGGCCTCACGAAGTGCTGAGATTACAGGCGTGAGCCAATGCACCTGGCCAAAAATGCGGTTATTTAATATAGTGTTTAGCAGACAGTAAATGCTTAATACATGACAGTCATTTTCAGCTTCTACTCACATTTTATAATCTCTGCAGGAATCCCTTAAGAGTTCTTTTTTGTACATACTGGTAATATGTGTACAAAAAAGAACTCTAAGGGATTCTCAAGATTGCATCTAGGAAGAGCGTGTGTGTGTTTGTGTGTGCATGTGTGTGTGTGTGTGTACGTGTATGTGTATATATGTGTGTAGTTTTAAAAAGAATATATGGCTAAAAAAAATGAAAGCATTATAAACTTTAAAATTCGTCTACTGAAAATCTGTTTATTAAGGAGTTAACATTTTACAGAGTTGGTTCAATACTTTACAGAACTTAAAATCTGAAGTTGCCCTTCAATAACAGACGTCTACAGTACAGCTGTACAAAATACTGTTAATGACTGGTGCCTAACATAATTAGACTTCTATAACTTCCATTTGTCAGGTAAACGAAACACTACCTTTCAAAGTTGCTACAGCTTTAGGAGTTCACAAATTCCTAGTTCTCCAGTTTTTATTAGTACATTTTAAACCTTCTTCAGGGACTGGAAGCCAAACCCCCCAAACAAAAGCTTTAATCTGAACCAACACTGAGAAACAGTAATGTCAGAAGCTCTTTTATTTTTCACGGAGAACAAAAATACAGAATATATTTACTAACTTATTTTCCAATAAAGAGAATATACTTTGTATTTAGAGAAAAAAATGCTTAATTGTCAGGAGTTGCTTTTGGAGAATGATCAATAAGTTCCTTATCAATTGTGTCAAAGTGATACCAGGGTCCATCTCCTCTCGCACGCATTAATCTTCGTATTTTCATCTCCTTTAACCTGTAACAAATGTAAGAGCAAGACTGTGATTTCAGGACTTCCAATCATAAATTTAATGAGCCATTTCCATGAAGAACAAACACTAGAGTCTTTGCTTTTATGTAAGGTATACTGGCCCTCCACAAACCCATATGCAGGCATATATTTGGTATATATCTATAAGTAAAATTCGGGACTTATTTTTGACTTTTATTATGTTGCTTACATAGGTTGCCACCAGTTTTTAACACCAAAACATGACTCAAATTGATAACAAATTCCCTCCTTCGCTGTGCCTGCACAGATCACTTTCATCTGAATTGTCGCAAGGCTTTTCCTATCTTCTCACCTTTTAGATGCTAGGAAAGTCATGTACAGAATGTCTACTGTTATATCCATATGGTGTGCCAGGTACTAGGAATTAAAAAATGAATAAGCTTTTTTGGAGTTTCATATCTTCTGTCTGCCCATCACTATTAGGAAAGAAAACTTTTTGCGAGTAGAATTGGTTTTTTATTCACCAGCATTATATCAGGCCTGGTCAACACCAGACATTCAGTCAATATTTAAACAAAGAGAAATAGAAAACAAGAAAAATCAAGATGAAGAGAAACATTCTGCAACTCTAACATCTACTTACATGTCCTTGTCCTTCTTCACAAATTGAATAATCTCTATTTTATACGGGTGCTTTCTCTCTTCCGTACCTAAGTCTTTGCATAAACGATCACATGTTCCTGAAGGAGTCCCTTCTCCAGCAAACCTTTTACTTTCTGTTTTTATAGAATACAGACTTGCTTTTTCATAGGACTAAAAATTTATCACAGTTAAAGAAGTCACTTTATTAACCTTAACCAGCTCACTAACCCTACGGGAGATTATATGCCTTTGTAATGGTGTATTTAGAAGGGCATGTTTATTGATCTTTTATGAAGGATTAAATAATGCCTCCTTTCTTGTCTACTCTTTAGAGTATAACTACCCAAACCACGAGTAATTAAAATGTTTATCAACGGGGGACTAGCTGGTTAAATAAATTATGATTCATCCACATAATAGACTACTATGTACATGCTAAAAGGAATAAGGAGAATCTATATAACACAGGAAGAGATGATATACTTTTATGTTTAAAAAAAGCAATGTATAAAATAAGTATGTATAGCACCTTCCTATTTCATTAAAAAACAGTAAGCTGGGAGCAGTGGCACATATCTGTAGTCCTAGTTACTCAGGAGGCTGAGGGGAGAGGGTTGCATGAGTTCAGGAGTTCGAGTCCAGCCTGGGCAACATGTTGAGTCTGCGTCAAATTAAAACAAACAAACGAACAAACAACACAGAGTGGGAAAGCTGACTCATGCCTGTAATCCCAGAACTTTGGGAGGCCAAGGAAGGAAGATTGCTTGAGCCCAGGAGTTTGAGATCAGCCTGGGCAATAGAACAAGATCCCGTCTTTACCAAAAAAAAAAAAAAAAAAACCCTAAACAATTAGTTGGGCATGGTGTCCAGCACTTATGGTCCCAGCTACTCAGGAGGCTGAGACTGGAAGACTGCTGAAGTCCCAGAGGTGAGGGCTGCAGTGGGCCATGACTGCAACACTGCACTCCAGCCCAGGCCACAGAGTGAGATCTTGTCTCAAAAAAAGAAAAAGAAAAGGAAAAAATACAAGTGAATATTTAAAAGCATAACTTTGGAATTATATATTTACTGATTTAATTATTATCAGAGATCTCTGTATGACACAAAATCCCAAAAGCTAGAGACTGGCAAACCTGACAATAATTAAATGAGTAAATACATAGAAAGTAATTAAAACACCGATACAAAATGTACTCAAAAGTATTAGCAGCGGGCATGGTGGCTCATGTCTGTAATCCCAGCACTTTGGGAGGCTGAGGCAGGCAAATCACTTGAGGCCAGGAATTCAAGGCCAGCCTGACCAACATGGCAAAACCCGATCTCTACTAAAAATACAAAAATTAGCTGGGCATGGTGGCATGCACTTGTAGGAAGGTGCATTAGCTTCTAGGAAGGATTGGGTGGGAGGATGGCCTGAACCCAGGAGATCAAAGGCTGCAGTGAGTCAAGATCGTGCCACTGTACTCCTAGGCAACAGAGCAAGACTTTGTCTCAAAAAAAAGAAAGAAAGAAAGAAAAGAAATACATACAACTAATAGATATATTAAAAAACGACTCAACCTTACAAAGAAATAGAAAATTGAAATGATGAGGTAACATTTTTCAATTACCATATCAGCAAAAATGTTTCAGTTTGATAAATTCCATTACAGAGAAACACAGAAAACTGAAACACGGAAACTGATGAAGAAAACAACCGGTGCAACTTTTTGAAGAAGAGTTTGGCAACATCTACCCAAAGTTTAGAAGCATATGCTATTTGGCCTATCAATGCTACTTCCAGAAATTTATTTTCCAGATATGTTACATAAATATGCAAACAATATGGGGGAAATTTACCACCACAGAATGTATAATAGCAAAAACCTGGAAAGAACCCAAGTACTAGCAGTAGGGGACTGGTCAAAAAACACAGGCACTGCAGGCTGGGCGCGGTGGCTCACGCCTGCAATCTCAGCACTTTGGGAGGCCAAGGTGGACAGATCACCTGAGGTCAGGAGTTCCAGACCAGCCTCGTCAAAATAGCACAACCGTGTCTCTACTAAAAATACAAAAGTTAGCCGCGCATGGTGGCAGGTGCCTGTAATCCCAGCTCCTTAGGCAGGAGAATCTCTTGAACCTGGGAGGCAGAGATTGCGGTGAGCTGAGATTGTGCCATTGCAGTCCAGCTGGGGCAACAGAGCAAGACTCCATCTCAAAAACAAACAAACAAACAAACAACAACAAAAACACACAGGTAACTCAGTACCATAAGAGGGAGAAAATGTACGTTTTTTAATATGTATACAAAATATAAGAAAGAAAATCCACATAGCCTTCTGTGACAGCATATATGCCTTTCTTTTTAATGGCCACATTATATATGTCATTGGATGGATATATCCATCCTTCTGCCGTCCAACTGGGGCAACAGGGCAAGACTTCCACTCTAAAACCAAAATTTTTTTAGGCTGGGCATGGTGGCTCATGCTTGTAATCCCAGCACTTTGGGAGGCCAAGGTGGGCGGATCACCTGAGGTCAGGAGTTTGAGAACAGCCTGGCCAACATGATGAAACCCTGTCTCTACTAAAAATACAAATTAGCCGGGCATGGTGGCGCACACGTGTAATCCCAGCTACTCAGGAGGCTGAAGCGGGAGAATCACGTGAACCGGGGAGGCACAGGTTGCAGTGAGCCAAGATAGTGCCACTGCAGTCCAGTCTGGACAACAGCACAAGATTCCATCTCAAAAAAAAATTTTTTTTTAATTGTAAAAAGAACTCCTTTTAATCTGACAGATATCTCCTAATAGTCTCCTTGTCACCAGTTTATAATTTGCACTTCAAATGAGCTAATCCTATCTTTACCCTTTTTTTTCTTTTGAGATGAAGTCTTGTACTGTTGCCCAGGCTGGCGTACAATGGCGCCATCTTGGCTCACTGCAACCTCTGCTTTGAGGGTTCAAGCTATTCTGCCTCAGCCTCCTGAGTAGTTGGGATTACGGGCACGTGCCACCATGCCCAGCTAATTTTTGTATTTTTATTACAGACAAGGTTTCACTATGTTGGCCAGGCTGGTCTTGAACTCCTGACCTCAAGTGATCCACCCACCTCGGCCTCCCAAAGTGCTGAGATTATAGGTGTGAGCCACTGTGCCTGTACGTATCTTTATCCGTTTACATAAAGCATCCTATAGTGCTGAAATATTGATAGTTTTAGTAATTTTTTCTTCTGGTGGTTTGCAACCTAGGAAAAGATTTTCTTTCCCACCCACCCCCCCGCTTTTTTCCTACCGTAATTCAGCCTTTTCGGCTTCAATCTGAAGGACGGCCATTGCTTTTTCATAATCCTTTTCAGGACAATCATAGAAAGTGCGGGCAATCCATCTTGATATGGGATGCTACAAGAGAAAATTCATTTAAAATTCATCCGAGTAATACTTTGCTTTTCTAGTTGACTATTCTTTAAAATGACCACCTCAGTTAGATAAACCAATAACATCTACTATGTAACAACTACTTTATATATATGAAAAACATAATTTAATACATTAGACGAATACTATTTGTGTCCGCAGTTTAAAGATGGGTGAACTGCCCAAAGTTACACAGCTCGTAACTGGCAGCACCTGGACGAAGCCATGTCTGTCTGGCTCCAGCGCTGTGTGCTCCTTTCCATCACACTACACTGAGTGTCTTCAGTGGCAGATTCAGGAGCCAACGCAGGTTCTGCTGATTCAAAAATGGAGCTCTTTGCACCAGTTAGCATAAACGAACTAATTGTTAAGTTCTGCCTTAAGATTTAATGGTTTACCTTAAGATTTATATTTAAAATAGAATTCATTCAGATAATAAAACATGATGGGACATACTCTATTCAAGGCTATCTCACTACAAATTTATAAAAACAAGTAACAAAATTAATTTTGGATTTTGGTAGCAGCGGGGGTAAGGGCTAATGACCGAGACAGCAGGCTCTGGAGTCAAAGCTGCCTGGGTTGAAACAGTGACCCTCTCTAGACAGGTCACTTAACTCTTCTAGCCTCAGTTTCTTCATCTCCAAAGAGGGAATAACAATAGTACTTTTTACATGGCATGAAATAATAAATATTTTAAAAATACTCAGCACAGTACCTGCTACGCAGCAGGTGCTCAATAAACGACAGCTAGCATTCACATTGGCGAAATCTTTCCTAAGGCACTGAACTTAGAATAAATTATGCTACTCTGTTAGGTTAACACACTGCAATCATTCTTTAAAAAAATGTAAAGCTTAAAATGATTTAAAAAAAAACGAAGTACCAAAACTTGCTGTTTATAAGAAGTATGCAAAAAAATATATCTACTTGATATAAAAAATAAAACACAAAACTCTATCATGGCTGGGCACAGTGGCTCACGCCTGTAATCCTGAGGTGGGCAGATCACTTGAGGCCAGGAGTTTTGAGACCAGCCTGGCCAACGTGGCGAAATCCTCTCTCTACTAAAAATACAAAAATTAGCCAGTAGTGGTAGCACACGCTTATGATCCCAGCTACGTGGAAGGCTGAGGCATGAGACTCGCTTGAATGCAGGAGGTGGAGATTGCAGTGAGCCAAGTTTTTGTATTTTTAGTAGAGACAGGGTTTCATCATGTTGGCCAGGCTGTTCTCAAACTCCTAACCTCAGGTGATCCAGCCTGAGCAACAGAGCGAGATGCTGTCTCATGTCTCAAAAAAAAGGAAAACACACACACACACACACACACACACACACACACACACACAAAACCCTGACTATATCATAATTGCTGAATTAAGATGTAAGTAGGCCAGGCACGGTGGCTCATGCCTGTAATCCCAGCACTTTGGGAGGCCGAGATGGGCAGACCACGAGGTCAGCAGTTCGAGACCAGTGAAACCTCATCCCTACTAAAAATACAAAAATTAGCCAAGTGTGGTGGCAGGCGCTTGTTGTCCCAGCTACTCGGGAGGCCAAGGCAGGAGAATCGCTTGAACCCTGGAGGTGGAGGTTGCAGTGAACCAAGATCACGCCACTCATTCCAGCCTAGGCGACAGAGTGAGACTCCATCTCAAAAAAAAAAAAAGATATTAACTAATGCATCGACAAGACTAGTGACAGTATGTAACTGTCAATGTCCCATACAAACCTGAAAATATTCCCAGTGTTCTGGGATATAGCCTTCTGGAATTTCTGCTAGTTCAGCTTGACCTAATAAGAAAAAAAAAGTTATGTTCAACTTTAGTATGAGGAGTTTTTATAAAATTAATTCTCCACCATTAAAATAAGAAACCAACTTCTTGTGGTTTTAAAGGATCCCTTAAAAAATTTGTAACAATGAAGATATCTAATATTTTTAATTAACTTTAATCTGGTTGAAAATCAATTCATTTGTTAGACATATTAAAACATCTCTCTGTGTAAGGCATTATTTATAGGTATTCCATGAGTTTCCCATTTTGTTTTTACATACTGTAACAAGATTTAATAGGCATTATTCCTTCTGGTCTTCCCTATATCTACGATACAAAATATTTTAGGATTCAAGGTGTTAGAAGTACTTTGAACAGAATTTCCCATGAAAATCTAATGTTTACTGTCATTCACATTTTTATTGTTAGAGGATTTTATGTCCCATTTTATATGTTCTAGGATGGATTAAAAAATTCTTAGTTCAGATCAAGATTTGGTTACTTTAAGATAAACTGCCAAGCTTATGATTATTTAACTATTTAAAGAGCTTTTCCTCATAATTGCCATCTTTTTTTTAATACATTAATGTACGTATGTTTAAAATTTTTTCCAAGTTGGTAGTGCTGCGGGGGATGGAAATGACTTACCAATGAATACATTCACCAGAGTTATGATAATTGCCACTGGAATCCCAGTCAAGAAAATGTAGAATCTCTAAGATAAAAAATAAACAAGTGTTTCTCATGACCATTTCATAACTCTCCCCATGCACAAATCATCCTAATGACATGATTTCCTTATATTTCTTATAAAAATAAACTTGTCAAATTGGGCATACAGTATCAAATTATTGATTTCTGTGATTTTACTTTTTGGTAAAGCAATGCCATGAAAGAAAATAACGTATCAAGAACAAAAGTGTAAAAACACTAGGGGGATTTCTACCACGAAAGGATTTGAGCTGGTCGTAACGAGAAAAGAGCTCAGCCACGGAGATGAAAAAGGGCATTAAGCACAAAGAAGGGCAAGAGAAGAGAAGGTTTTAAGGTCAGGACTCAAAGGATGACTCAGAGCTTTATCAACAGTGGCAGGTGGTCCAGACAAGCTCCCACGTTCTCAGCCTCTACTTTGTTCCTATACAGCCTTGAGATACAAATACACAGTCAGCACTCTACATAAGCAACGTAATTATATTATTGCTAAATTAAGACTGTTCTATAGATCCCTGTTACTCTCTGAAATCAATGTTCCTGAACAACATATAAATATAAAATCATATCCCAAAATAATGTAGCTCTTTTATGTAAAACAGTGTTTCAATAAGTTCTTTGGTAATTTAAAGACTATTTTAGTTACAGGAACACAGATTATATTTTAAAACTTCATAACCTTTAGAAGAAAAAAACAATTCAAGTTTTACCTCCATTTAGTGTAAATCCTTTTGTGCAGAAGGAAAGGTTCACCAATTTAACAAGAAATTCAGTAACA
Organism: Cacajao melanocephalus; assembly: GCA_963573385.1. Classification (NCBI taxonomy): domain Eukaryota; kingdom Metazoa; phylum Chordata; class Mammalia; order Primates; family Pitheciidae; genus Cacajao; species Cacajao melanocephalus. The sequence continues at coordinate 44,874 of CAUYLG010021991.1, forward strand.
AACCAGACTTTACAATCTCAGTATCTTCAAATTTACAAAATAAAATATTTCATAAAATGAAAGATGTTTTCTAAAGAGGCAAAATGTTTCCCCGTTATATGCAAAGACTTTCATTCAACAAAAAATTGAAACTTACCGCTAACTTCAAAAAACGCTTGTCATAGAATCCAGTGGGTTTGATGATAAATAGTCTTTTCCCATGGCCCCCACTGTGTCGAACAGGAGCTGAAAATATTAATTACCCTTTTTTATACAAGGTTCATATGGGGATACTGTTGTATTATGAGTTATGTGGGAAATAAAAACATTCCTCTGTAAAGTTTCCTTTTCTTGTTAAAGAATAAATCTTAAGTGTGCTAATAACTCTTTGTTAAGCCCTTCCCTACTTAGCTGTTAACATGCCATGCTTACAGGCACGTAGTATATTCTATGTCCTGGTTCTCTAACCAAGATATCTGTGCTGGATGTGCTCACAGGCATGTCCCAGCTCTCCACTGCTTTTACCCGTTTAAAAAAGTTTTAAGTTGTTAGCCAATTGGGTTTTACTTTAGATTGTGAGGTGTGGCTCCAGCCAATGGAGATCAGACACAGCAGTAAGGACAATCTCAAATGCGTAAGGGATAAATATGTCTGCTTTCCTATGCTCATTGTACTCTCATGGCAAGATGGTTAGCGAGAGTATCCTTCCTGCAGTCCAGGAAGTACAAATTGTGTTGCTGAAAGAGCCTTTGTCTCAGTGCTAATTCTTCTTTGCGGCACTGAGCATCTGTTTCCAATAGTTAAAATCAGATTAGAAAAAAAAAATACATGGATCTTTTTGTAGTTCATAAGCATGATGACTGAGTTTTCACACTCACATGTGAGATGTGCCTCCCTCAAATCTTGTTATGAGGGAGGCACATTACCCATCTGACATGAAACAAAAAGAAAATATACATTCTTAGATGTTTAATATGAGTTAAGATCTTAAAACATTTGAGTAGGGAGGTCAGATACGATATCTTTAAACAAAGATGGAACTACTGTTCTAAACTATAACTTTCCTCATTTTAATTCAAAATTAAAGAAATATCTAAGTAATCATTTTAGGCTGGGCATGGTGGCTCATGTCTGTAATCCCAGCACTTTGGGAGGCAGAAGTGGGTGGATCACCTGAGGTCAGGAGTTCAAGACCAGTCTGGACAACATGGTAAAACTGTCTCTATAAAAATACAAAAATTAGCCAGGTCTGATGGCGGGTGCCTGTAATCCCAGCTACTCGGGAGGCTGAGGTGGAAGAATCGCTTGAACCTGGGAGGTGGAGGTTGCAGTGAGCCGAGGTCACGCCATTGCACTCCAGCCTGGGCAACAGAGTGAGAATCCGTCTCAAAAAAACAAACAAAAAAAATCATTTGAATTTGTTTCAGTAGCAGGCAGAGAGCTTAGATACTTAGTGAGCTGCTCGTCTGTGTCTCCTGTGCAACAAATATTTGCTAACGCTGCAAAAGAAACACATTTAATTTCAATTCTTCCATTATGCCATTTCATATGACACATTATCTGTATTACATGTATTACTGCACTGCAAAATAGATGGAAAGGACCAGCAGTATGCATTCAACAAATCACCAGCAGGAATTTGAACTTGTTACACAACTCCACACTCTTCAATATGTTGATGAAAATCACACGGTAAACCATTGATTAAGAATATCCTCTTCAAGTCTCCTCCCTGACAGAATTTAATCAAGCATTGCTGGAAATAAACTGAGGCCAAATTTCACTTCTGGATCCTCTGTTTACATTCTTCCTCTTCTTGAAGTTCTAGAAGGATCACTACGGCATTCCAAGGCCTTTCCACGACCTTTCCACTGGGAGCAGGAAAGGATCTAGCTATTATCAAGAAACTGAAGGTTCCTATGTTTTCACTATGTCCACAAAATACACTCTCAAGGATAATTTGCATATGAGTCACTGTGGAATAAAAAACTTTAATTTCCCATTAAAGGAATTTCAGTCATAACAGGTGTCAGAAAGATCTGAATCTTCTGTTCATGCTTAACGTCTGGAATGCTGTCCCCTCTCCTGAAATCTATGTTAGGCCTAGATAACATCTTATCTTCCAAGAAGCCAACATTTTTCCCAGCCATCCACGATCTTTCCTACTTTTGCATTACTGTACGTTATTGTGACATGTATATTTGCATTCACTGCTGCCACTTTTAAGTATAAACATCTCAAAAGCAGGAACTATCTTCTTAATTTTGGTAACACCTGCAGCAGCTTGCAGTGAGTTTAGGAGGTTGACTCACAAGAGAATTAGAAACTGGCATGAATTTACCACATATAATTCACACTACTAAGGCTTTTTAAATAACAAAATTAAGAGAATTTGACAAAGTATGGACTTCAGCAAATCATCTGAAAGATATATAACAGAATATTTTTTTGGACTAGATGACAGTACAAAGTACTCACTAATTCCATACTTCAGTGCATCCTATGTGCAGATCCCATGCTAGACCTATACACAGTCTAAAAGGCATATAGATCCTGCTGGGAGAAATGCACATCACACAAATAATTACAAATCTGTAACGGCAACAAGGGAAAGAAACAGGATACAGTGACCCAGAAGAAAATTCCTATTTAGGCAAGATGGTGGGAGTGAGAGGAAGGGACATTATAAGCTGAGGGAGGGAGCAAGTTAGAGAAATTGTAATAGGTACTTGACTGACTGACTGTAACCAAAAGGTAGTGATTAATTAATGCCGTAACCTGCCAAGGAATCTCTCAAAAGCCTGTGGCATCAAGGTTTTCATGAATGGCCTGGATGAGGTGGACACAGCATTCCTGACTTGTTAAGTCTCAGACGCGCAAAACCACTGCTATGAGAGTGGCTGAGACACTGAATGATGAAATGGGATCCTCAAAGAGTCTTTAACACATTACAAACGACTGAATCTAAAAGGATTCAATATAGTAAGGTAAGTGGAAAGCCTGTCTGGAATGCCCAGAAATCTAGTTGCTCACAAAAAAAGCCAAAGGCAATTCAGTCTTAATCTGATATACTGGAAGTACAGGATCAAAACAGGATGATCTTCCCTGGCCCTTATTCCCTGACTATCCCTGCAGAGCGTGTCCATTCAAGAGCATACTCTTTTCGAGGGACAATTTATTTGCAGCTTAATTTAGGCTGGTGGAAAAGTAATTGCGGTTTTTGCAACTGAAAGTAATGGGAAAACTCGAGATTACTTTCGTCCCAATGGATACAAGAAGTTTCTAACAATTTCAGTGGCTGAAAATAAAATTGGACCCCCCCCCCATCGATTCTCCATTAAAGAGTTATTCAAGCATCAATAATGGGATGAAATAAGGACTAGCATAATACAAGGGGTTAGCCTAGAGGATTTTAAGGTTCTTCCCCTCCAAAGAATCAGAATATACGACCTCTCTCAGAATAAAATGGCATACCCTTCGACTCATGTCTCTCAGTGGTTTCCTTCCAATTGCAAGAACTCTTTCCCACCTTAGAGGGTTTTTTTTTGCTTACCTTCCCCTCAGCCTGAAATGCTTTTCTCTAGGTTCTTAGGAAGGCTGCTTCCACATCTCATCCTTCAGGGTGAAGATCAAACGTCACCTCCTCAGAAAGGTCTTCTCCGATCACCTCATCCAAAGCTGGCCTCCCACTATTCTCCTTAATAGCATTTGACTATTTTCTTTGGAGCAAGGAGCATGAACCCTAATTATTTTGTTAAATGCCATCAGGTCAGGGACTGTCTTATTCAGGTATTCTCAGTACCCTTTAGTGTCACCCACATGGGAGATGCTCCGTAAATATTGTTGAATCCACATTTCTTCAGTAAATTTAGTGTCGACAGGAGATCTTGCCTTCTACATTTACTCAGAAGAGACAGCGTACTCCCTAACTCTCCCTGTCAATCAGACACACAGACGCACAACCACGAGAGAGATTCAACTATATGTGGTTTTAGGAAATACTAATTACAAATTGATATGGAAAATGTAACAAACACAAAGCTTGGTCTAGTATTCTCCAGCAATATTAAAGCGCTTTGTCATGTCAACTGCTTGCTCTTTCTTTACATATAATTACCCAATTGTTGAACAATTAGTCATGTCATTAAAAGTCCTAGATAACTTATTAACTGTTTCAAAGTATGTTTCATAGCATGTAACTCTTTGTTTTTATTTTAAGAGACAAGGTTTTTTGCGATGTTACTCAAGCTGGCCTCGAACTCCTGGGCTCAAAAGATTCCCCCCACCTTGGCTTGCGGAATAGCTGGGATTACATTACCCACCACCACAACCAGCTTGCACTGAACTCTTTTTATATGTTTTGAGCCTTCACAATTTGTTTTTGATGAAGTAGGGCCATCAGCTTAAATCTAAAAATATTAGTGTGTAACCAGGAATGTTGGTGTGTACTTGTAATCCTAGCTATTCAGGAAGCTGAGGTGGGAGGATGGCTTGAGCCCAAGAGTTTGAGGCCAGCCTGGGCAACAGAGCTAGACCCTTCCCCCTCAAAAAAATTAAATTAAATTAAAATATTAGGGTGAACATTGCTTACAATGAGGTGACTACCAGGATTTCTGGAACACTGATCCTCTTAGCACCAAAAACAGGAATCTTCCACTGCTCTCTAAAGCCTGAAATTTCTCAGTTAAGTATTCATTAATTTCATAGGCCTAAGGCTTCAATAACTGATTTTTAAAAATGCAAATGGCTTCAGAAAAGTGATTAAATCTTTGACGATTCTGATTTTTATAAAATTGAATAAGATAATGTAGGAACTTTTTGTGTGTCAAAGACAACAACTGGGCCAGGCACGGTAGCTCACACCTGTAATCCCAGCACTTTGGGAGGCCAAGGCGGGCGGATCACCTGAGGTCAGGAGTTCGAGACCAGCCTGGCCAACATGGTGAAACTCCATCTGTACTAAAAACACAAAAAATTAGCCAGCTACTCAGGAGGCTGAGGCAGGAGAATCGCTTGAACCTGGGAAGCAGAGGTTGCAGTGAACCAAGATCGTGCCACTGCACTCTGGCCTGGTAAACAGAGTGAGATTCAGTCTCAAAAAAAAGAGACAAGCGAGAATCGGTCATTTTCTTTCCCTCATTCCCAGTAAAGGGTACCACCCTCTCAATTACCTTGGATAAAAATCTCAGTCATCTTCCTTGCATCTATCCCTCATTCGTCATTTGCCAAGGCCTCTGGATTCTAGGATTTAAACTCTCCATTTCACTCCATGCCCTCTTTACCTTACTGGCCTAAGTAATCAATATTCCCCATAAGCCATCCAATATTCAGAAGCATCTTCCTAAAACACACTCCTGATACTGCTCTTCTGCAACACACACTCTGTTGCCACCACAATCAAATGAAGACACTCTGGCTTTGTAGTCAGTCCTTCCCTCCCTCAATTTGGTCCCAACTTTCCTTTATTTGTCTTTTCTCCCAACACCTACCTATCCCAAGAGTCACATATCCAATAAAAAAACTCAACCTTTACTTTTCTGCCAGTTCCACCTGTTAACACTATCTCCATAATTCAGTTAAAGCGCCATCTTTCCATGTCTGGATTAACTCTACAGCACTCTGTTTATATATCCATATGGATACAGTTTTTAAAACCATCATTTGTGCATATCAGCCTTCAATTATAAATTAAATTTACCTGCAGCTGAGGGGAGACCTTAGCTCATCTCTGGAATTACATGATCTTTGATGTCTAATAAAGAATTTAATGATGCAGAATAGCTTTATCTGCTTATTTTCTGAAAAGGTTTACAGAGGGTGGTGAATAGTGCGACAGCAGTAGATTTCTAGGAAAGATGAGGCTATAGGAACTCGTAGAAGGCTAATGCCAGGACGCCAAAGGCACAGGCAAAAAGAAAAAAATAGACAAACTGGACTTCATGAAAATTTAAAAATTTTGTGCACGAAAGGACACTATCAGCAGAGTAAAAAGGCAACCCACAGAATGAGAGAAAATATATGCAATCATGTATCTGATAAGGGATTGATATCAGAACACAGAGAACTCATTAAAACACAACAACAACAACAACAAAACAATCCAATTTAAAAATAGGCTGGGCGCAGTGGCTCATGCCTGCAATCCTAGCACTTTGGGAGGCTGAGGTGAGGAACTGCTTGAGCCCAGGAGTTCGAAATTAGCCTGATCAACACAGCAAGATCTCATCTCTACAAAACATTTAAAAAATCAGTCAGGTGTGCTGGTGTGCACCTGTCATCCCAGCTACTCAGGAGGCTGAGGCAGGAGGATCACCTGAGCCTAGGAGACAGAGGCTACAGTGAGCTATGATTTCACCACTGCACTCCAGCCTGGGTGACAGTGCAAGACTCTGTCCAAAGCAAACAAGCAAACAAACAAATAAAATAGGCAAATAGCCTGGCAGAGTGGCATGCACCTGTAGTCCCAGCTACTTGAGAGGCTGAAGCAGAAGGATTGCTTGAGTCCAGGAGTTCAAGTTCAGCATGAGCAACATTGGTTAAAACGTACATTTTAACCTTGTAGTTAAGTTAAAAAATAAGAAAATAGTAAATAATAGGCAAAGGATTTGAATAAACATTTCTCTAAAGAAGATATAGGCTGGGTGCAGTGGCTCACATCTGTAATCCCAGCACTTTGGGAGGCTGAGGTGGGTGGATCATGAGGTCAAGAGATAAAGACCATCCTGGCCAACGTGGAGAAACCCTGTCTCTACTAAAAATACAAAAATTAGCTGGGCGTGGTGGCACGCACTTGTAGTCCCAGCTACACGAGGGGCTGAGGCACGAGAATCACCTGAACCCGGAAGGTGGAGGTTGCAGTGAGCTGAGATCGCGCCACTGCACTCCAGCCTGGCAACAGAGCGAGACTCTATCTAAAAAAAAAAAAAAAAAAAGATATATATATATATACAAATGACCAAGAAGCACATGAAAAGATGCTCAACAAAACTAATCATTAGGGAAATGCAAATGAAAACGACAATGATACCATCACATACCCATCAGAATGGCTACTATCAAAAAAACAGAAAATAACAAGTGCCAGTGAGAATATGGAGGAACTGGAATCTTTGTACACTGTTGGTACACAAAGGAGTGTAAAACAGTACTGCTGCTATGGAAAATTGCAAGGGGGCTCCTCAAAAACTTAAAAATAGAATCACCACATTGTGAAATCCTAAGCAAGGAAGGGGCCCTGGGTAGGGGAAAGCAATTCTTCTGAGACACAGCTAATCACAGACAACCCACTGGCACAACCTCCTGTTCCCAAATACCTTGTTCAGCACACAGCCCAGTAGAGTGACCTTATCTGCACATCTTCTCTGCTCACAGCCCCTTCGGTAAGACCCTATAAAAGGCCCCTCCCACCCCTCACTCTGCAGATAGCCCCTTCTCTGCTGTGCTGTCCATTGTACTCTTGCAACTTTATCTTTCTATTTTCTCTAATAAATCTGCCCTCTTTACCTATGACTGTCTTGGTAAATTCTTTTACCACTCACGAAGCCAGTCCCAGCCAGTAACACCCATGACACATGACCCAGCAATGACACTTCTGCAGTTACAGCCAGAAGAATTGAAAGCAGGGTCTCAGAACAGACATTGTACATCCATGTTCACAGAAACATTGTTCACAAGTCATACTCAATGTCGCTGATCGGTTCTTGCAAACTGTGACTTTAAGTGAAACCACATACAGCAGGTCCTTAAACAACACTGCTTCCTTCTTTGTTACAGGTTCTGAAGTTGCAGTTTCCAAGAGCTGATGATGTTAAGCGAGGCCTTACAGTAACTAAAGCCTGCAACTGCCTAGACGCAGTGGCTCCCAGCTGTCATCCCAACGCTTTGGGAGGCCGAGGCAGGCAGATCACTTGAGGACAGGAGTTGGAAGGATTCTTAACAGGACCCATTTAGGGTTAAACAAGTGTTATTTGGGGTCTGAAGAAACTCCCCAAACCTCCGTGATTTAGCAGGAGCCAAGATAAGGGTGGTCACCCCAGCACCTGGACCCACTCAAATTAAGTAAATTTACTGAGGCTCCAGAGGAAGGTCTTCAGGACTCAGACTTTAATCATAGATTTTAAAAAGTTAATCGTTTATGTCTTTAGATGAATGCGTACTTCCATGTAGACATATAGGTTAAAAGGTACATAAGCTCTGGAAATCTTTGTAATTTTAAGTTGGTCTGGCAGTAATTTTCAGGCCTTCTCCCTATAACCAGTTACAGAAATAAAAACTCTCTTCCAGCCAGGCATGGTGGCTCATGTCTGTAATCCCAGCACTTTGGGAGGCCGAGGTGGGCGGATCACCTGAGGTCAGGAATTCAAGACCAGCCTGGCCAACATGGTGAAACCCCATCTCTACTAAAAACTCAAAAATTAGCTGGGCATGGTGGCATGTGCCTGTAATCCCAACTATTTGAGAGGCTGAGCCAGGAGAATTGCTTGAACCCAGAAGGCAGAGGTTGCAGTGAGCCAAGATTGTGCCACTGCACTCCAGCCTGGGCAAGAGTGAGACTTTGTCTCAAAAAAAACAAAATACTCTCTTCTTCCCCAGTTCATCTGCATCTCATTATTGGGTGGTGAGAAACAGCAGCCCAAGCCAGGATCGTGCCACTGCGCTCCAGCCTGGAAGACAGAGCAAGACTCTGTCTCCAAAAAAAACCAAAAACCAAAACAAAACAAAAAACCTGGAAGCAACCCAACTGACAGACGACGGATAAGCGAAATGGAGTAAATACGTACAATGGACAACGGACAATTCAGCTTTTTAAAAAGGAAATTCTGACATATGCTACAAATAAATATACCTTGGGGATATTACGCTAAGTGACAAAAGGGCAAATACTGTATGATTCCACTTCCATGAGAAATAGAGTAGTCAAAATCATAAAGACAGACAACAGAATGTGGTTACCCAGGGCTAAGTGGAAGGCAAATGGAGAGTTATTGTTTAACGGACAGAGTTTTAGTTTTACAAGATGAAAAGAGTTACGGAGTCAGGTGATGGTGGCACAGCACTAAGAACATATTTAACACCACTGAACTATGCCCTTAAAAATGGCTAAAGTGGTAAATGTTATTTTATGTATACTTTACCACAACTTTTTTTAAAGGCTAGTGCTGCCAGGTGCTGGAGATTTTTTTCCACCTATCCTTCACAACTACCTTTTGAGGCAGGTTAAAATTCTTGCCTTTTTTAAAGAAGAAGAAGTGTAGGTTAAGAGCAATTAGGTGTCTTCCACTTCAGCTTCCAAGATGTGATGATGGCAGAGATGGCTTCTAAATTCTAGAGCCAGAATCTGAAGATGGGCAGTCTACCTCCAGAGAAAGCAAAACAAGGTTCTCTACTACACTGGAGCTCACATTCTTGTAGAGACAGATACAACCAACAATGTAAGAGATTAAAAGCTTTCATACCACAGTGACAGATGCCAAATACTTTTGAAAGCAGGTACACAGCTGAAAAATGCAGTAACCTTTAGAAAAGATAGCTATTAGAGGCTTCCCTGTTGTGATTGGAAAGGGCACAGAACACAGTAACGATCCTTTGAGAACTCCAAGAAAGGGCAATCATATAGAAAGAGAAACTAGGGGTGAAATTTTGAGGCAGTTTATTCCCAGCTAATTGACTGAATACTACCTGGGCAAGTATTTGAAGGATCTGTGTTTGACTACATGAGGATACGTAGAATCAGAATTGGCTTATAAAGGGATTTTTATCCAGAAGTGTTAGCATATGTAGTTTTGCAACAAGTTCAAATTCCCGCTGGAAATTTGTTAAATACCACTGGTCCTCTGCATCATGTTTCCAGGAAATCTTTATGTATATTGCCTCATCATGTGGAGTGGCATAATTCAAATTAAAATGGGAGAATGGGAGTAAAAACAGAACAAGACATTTAGAGGCTAATGACAACTTTTTGACTTTAAAGTTTCACTTCTTTACCTGCTTCTACTGCAAATAGCTTACAGTATCTATTTGATGAAGAGGATTAAATAAATGAATACTTTAAACCCTAAAATGATACTTGAGAACAGGCATGGTGACTCACGCCTAAAATCCCAGCACTTTGGGAGGCTGAGGTGAGTGGATCACAAAGTCAGGAGTTCGAGACCAGCCTGGCCAACATGGTAAAACCTTGTCTCTACTAAAAATAAAAAATTAGCAGGGCATGGTGGTGCACACTGTCATTGCAGCTACTCAGGAGACTGAGGCAGGAGAATCGCTTGAACCCAGGAGACAGAGGTTGCAGTGAGCCAAGATTGCGCCATCGCACTCCAGCCTGGGTGACAGAGCAAGACTCCATCTTGGGGAAAAAAAAAAAGAAAAATGATGCTTGACGCATAACAGGTGCTCAGTAAATGTTGGCTGTCATTATTATTAATTTAGTAGTCATGCATTATTTAATAATTGAGTCAGTTTCCTCATCTGTAAAATGAAAATAACATTGTAATTTCTTTGCAGTCTTTGAGATAATAAAATACACTGAATACCAAGCATTTGAAGCTTCGCTAAGATCATTCACATCGCCACACTGCAGCTCAGTCTCCAAGGAGGTCCAAATAGCCCTATTAAGACTGTATTGGCCGAGTGCGGTGGTTCAAGCCTGTAATCCCAGCACTTTGGGAGGCCCAGGCAGGTGGATCACTTCAGGTCAGGAGTTCAAGACCAGCCTGGCCAACATGGTGAAACCCTATCTCTACTAAAACTATAAAAATTAGCTGGGTGTGGTGGTGTGCGCCTGTAGTTACAGCTACTGGGGAGGCTGAGACAGGACAATCAGTTGAACCTGGGAGGTGGAGGTTGCAGTGAGCCAAGATGGTGCCACTGCACTCCAGTCTGCGTGACAGAAACTCTGTCTCAAAAAGAAAAAAAGACTGTATTATTACTTTCCTGAGACCTAGGCACTTTTGCCTTCAAAGGCCCCTTCCTCTGCTTATTAAAAATCGTATTTTAAGATTGCACTGGTATAAAGTGAATGTAATACAGGCGGGATTAATGGTTATATTCATAAACATTATGGTCTTTTTAAAAAAGAAATGTAAATTAAAACACTTTTCTGGACCCCTAAAACGATCACGGGCTGAGGCTGAGGTAGGAGAATCGCTTGAACCCGGGAGGCGAAGGTTGCAGTGAGCCAAGATCTCGCCACTGCACTCCAGCCTGGGCAACAGAGTGAGATTCTGTCTCAAAAAAACGAAAACAAAAACAAAACCTCTCTTCCGCCACTGCACTCCAGCCTGGGCAACAGAGTGAGGCTTTGTCTCAAAAAAACAAAAACAAAAACAAACAAAAAATGCCTGCATCTCATTACTGGGCGGCACGGTACTTACTGTGCCTAAAGAAGAAGTTGGCCCTGAGCCTCTCTACCTATCTACACATTGCCTGTCTCATATTCCTTAGCGTGGGTGGGCCTCTCCGCATCTGTGGGACTAGAACCTAGCCTTCGGGAAGGTGGAACGCAACAATAAGCTGGTGCCCTAGAGATGCAGGTTTCAGCTCTGTACCTTTCTAGCCTCGGCTTCATCCGCAAATTAGCACCAGTTGGGATGGTGAATAACAACGTTTTATAATTGCTAATAACGTAAACGCGATCGATCTGACTACTTCAGGAAAACCCCTCACACAGCGCGTACTCCGTCTCTCCTCTCAAGCCCCAAACCCACCATTTGTCCCTGCTCTCTCCGGATCCCACCAAGGTCACCCTGGCAGCGTCCTCCCATCTCTCGCCCCGCACCCGCTTCACGCCCGTTCTCCCAAGGCCAGGACCCACCAACAGTCTTCGGAAAGCCATGAGTGAGGAAGCCCCCAAAACCGAGTCGGGTGCCAAGGCGGCGGCCAGACAGAGCTGCCACCGCAGTAACCGAAACCCGCTGCAACAGACTCATGGCCGCCATGACTACTACGGGCAAGAGGAAGAAGAGGGGCGGGTCACGGAAGCTGAGAGGGCGAATTTACCAATGAAGACAAAGGCAGAAGGTGACCATCTTAAGTGAGGGCAAGAGCCTGTTTCTATTTCCTTCACGGTGGGCTTGAGGCGCCGGAAGTGACGCTATCGTTGGCGGAAACGCGGTTTGCCTAGTTATGCGGAAACATGGCTGCTGTCGGTTTGGCTCTGATTTGCAGGCGAGTCTCAGCCGCCCTGAAGGCTTCCAGGTCGTTAATAACTCCGCAGGTCCCTGCCTGCACAGGGTGAGTGATGTATAAAGTAAGTTTGCCCACCTCTCCAACTTTAAATCTTGTTTGGTTGCCGAGATGCCGAGAACAACTCAAGAAAGGAAAGGTCGCCCAGGTGACAGAGCCGGAGCCCACTTTGGTGAGGAGTGACCTTAGAGAAGTCGCCCACCTCCGACATTTCTATTCCTTTCTCATTTTGTTGCTGCCTGCTGTGCACCAGACAGTATATAGGGTTTGTAGATGGCCAGCATTTGTTGAAGTAAATAAATCTGTAAGTACAGAAGCAGCCTTTTGGGCTGGGTGAGGTGGGAAAAACTTAACCGAAGATGTTTTTGTTACGATACCCAAGTCTGTGTCAGGTCTGGATGGATTAAAAAAAGAGAGATATTTGTATTTACAGGATTTGTTAATGAAAATAGCAAATGCACGGAAAGTCGCCCTGCAGGCGAGGGAAGGAAGCATCCACAAAGTGGTGTTCATTATTTCAAGGTGGAAGACAACTCTCATCTGGACAGAGCGAGATCATTTTTTACTTTGGCATGTATGGTTTCCTGCCGTTTACTGGCGTTTGTCTATAGAGTTGAATTTTATAAACAGTACAGTAGGTCATATTTTTAAAAAAGGAAGCAGCATATTTGCTCTTGAATGCGCAAGCAGTTATTGAGCATCTGTTGTGCGCTGGTTTATTATTACACTAACCTCAGAGATAGGCATTTTTTTTTCTTAATTTTACAGAGCTCAGAGGTTATAACTTGATCAAAGTGGTGAGCTTGGATCAATTGTCTCTACTACTTCATCATCATTTTTCCTTGTAAATGAAATTATTTAGCGTTTTAAATTATCATAAAATGAATATATGTTCATTTACAGTCACTTTGGAGAATGGAGTGATGATGTATTTTGAAGAAGAAAGGAATTCTACCCTTATAGATAAACAAATTTCCTACCCTTTTTAACTTTGCATATATACATATATATATATAATTTTTAAATGAAATTAGGACCATATTTATATGTCTGCATTTTTGTGCCCTCCTGTTCTTTTCTCAACATTTAAAAATTTTTCAAACCAACAGAAAAGTTGTAAGAGTAGTAAAAAGAATAACGATATAGTTTTCACAACTGTTAACCAGTAGCATTTTGCCACGTTAAAAAAAAAATCTCTTTATATTCATCTTCTTTTTATTCTGAACTGTTTGAAACATGTCAGAATTTAAAACATCATGACACTTCAGCATATATATTCTAATAGCAAGGACATTTCCTTAACCACAATATAATGATCAACACCAATGAAATTTAATATTGATACGCTGCTATTATTACACTACTGTTATCTAGCAAATAGTCCAAAGTCCTCAGTTGTCCTGGTAACTTAGTAACTTCTTTTCTTTTATTTCTCTTTTTTTTTTTTTTTTTTTTGATTCGGTGTCTTTCTCTGTCGCCCAGGCTGGAGTGCAGTGGCGCGATCTCCGCTTACTGCAATCTCTGCCTCCCGGGTTCAAGCGATTCTGCCTCAGCCTCCTGAGTAGCTGGGACTACAGGCGCACACCACCATGCTCTGCTAATTTTTGTATTTTTTAGTAGAGATGGGGTTTCACCATGTTGGCCAGGATGGTCTCAATCTCCTGACCTCATGATCCACCTGCCTTGGCCTCACAAAGTGCTGGGATTACAGGCGTGAGCCACTGCACCCAGCCTCTTTTCTTTTTTGTAGTTCAGGATCCCGTGAGGGATCATTATTTATTGCTTGGTTGCCATGACTCTTGAGTCTCCTTTAATCCAGAACAGTTTCTTTTTTTTCTCTCTCTCTCTTTCTTGATGTTGACATTTTGATGAGATCAGCTTTTTAAGGATCTCTCTTCTTTATTTGGATTTGTCTGATTGTTTCTTCATGATTAGGTTTAGGCTGAATATTTTTGGTGGGATACAATACTTGTGATATACCTCATTACTTAGTTTTAAATCATCTCCTCAGGTCATTAACTATTTTTTAAAAACAGGATTTTTGAATTACTGCATAAAAATTTATCATACACATGCATAATAATTTTTTAAACCATTCTCAGCTGCACATTTACATAATTAAAAACTTGATATTCTATATAGTGCTTTAATACACATCTTAACTTATAAATTCCCATCTGTGATAATTTCTTCAGTTGAAATTTCTAGATGTAGAATTACTGAGTTAAAGGAGGAAGTATTTGATACATGTTGCAAAATTGTGGGGGTTTTTAATATTTGTTTTTTGAGACAGGGACTGACTGTCACCCAGGCTAGAGTGCAATGGTGTGATCTCAGCTCACTGAAACCTCTGCCTCTCAGGCTCAAACCATCCTCCCACCTCAGCCTTCCAAGTAGTTGGGACTGTAAGGCACATACCACCACGCCTGGCTAATTTTTGCATTTTTGTTAAAGATGAGGTTTTGCCATCTTACCCAGGCTGGTCTTGAACTCCTGGGCTCAAAGTGATTGTCCCAGCTTGGCCTCCCAAATTTCTAGGGTTACAGGTGTGAGCCACCATGCCCAGCCCACGTGTTGCAAAATTGAGTGCTCTTTTTACATGCATTTGCACCCATTAGCAAAGTAAGAAGGACCCAAAAATGTTACCTTAAAATATAATTGTATAAATATATTTTATATAATATACCTGAAATTATAAGGTAGCATTTTCTATAATGCAATATTAAAAATACTTTCTAAAGCATTTTCAAAATTTATTGTGGCCAAGCATGGTGGCTCACACCTGTAATCCCAGCACTTTGGGAGGCCAAGGTGGGAGGATCACTTGAGCCCAGGAGTTCGAGACCTGCCTGGGCAACATAGTGAGACCCTGTCTCTAAATAAGAAAAAAAGAAAAAAAAATTTAATTCTTAAGCAGAAACCCCAAGTAGCTTTTTAAAGCATTATAGATGACAAATGGTTATGCTTATTATGATAATGTTTATTGCTTATAAAATCAAGATGTTATGACACTTTAATTACTTGTTTATATGTTTTCAATTGCAGGTTTTTTCTTAGTTTGTTGCCTAAAAGTACACCAAATGTGACATCCTTTCACCAGTATAGATTACTTCATACCACATTGTCAAGGAAAGGACTAGAAGAATTTTTTGATGACCCAAAAAACTGGGGGCAAGAAAAAGTAAAATCTGGTGAGATATTTGGATTGGTCAGCATTAAATATATTTATTGAACTCCCCCCAATCATTCTAGGATTATTTATCCAGTTTAGGAATTATTTAGATGTTTCCTTTTTCATTTTTCTTTGGGACTGCTCCCTAGAGAAAATTAAAAGGGCGACATAATAGTTGAGTTAATTGTTCCTTGGCAGATTGGCAAGATGGTTAGAAAAGGAATAGGTTGAAATTATTAACTAAAGTAAGGTTTAGGGCTTATTTTAGATTTTATTTTTGAGTGATAATTAAAAATTTATTTATTTATTTAGAGACAGAGTTTTGCTCTTGTTGCCCAGGCTGGAGTGCAATGGCATGACCTCGGCTCACTGCAACCTCTGCCTCCCGGGTTCAAGTGATTCTCCTGCCTCAGCCTCCTGAATAGCTAGGATTACAGGCATGCACCACCACGCCCAGCTAATTTTGTATTTTTAGTAGAGATGGGGTTTCTCTATGTTGATCAGGGTGGTCTCGAACTCCCGACCTCAGGTGATCTGCCCACCTTGGCCTGGCCGAAAAGTTGATTTATAATGACATAATGTATTTTGTCATTAAGGTGTGAAAATACATTCTGTTCTAATGCTAACATTTTTTTTAATGCTATTGCCAGTCATGTTAATAGTATTTTTGTATGTTACCTAATTTATCCCTAATTACACATTATGTTATATACTATACGAAAGCAATTATATATTTTACAGATAAGGAAACAGGTTTGGACAGGTTTAGAGAGCTTAAATAAGTTGCCAAAGGGCACATGGCTAGAAATATTATTTCATGTTATGTATTGTCATTTGAATAGGAGCAGCATGGACCTGTCAGCAACTAAGGAACAAAAGTAATGAAGATTTACATAAACTTTGGTAAATATACTAAATACATTAACATCTAGACGTTTGAAGCAGTTACAGTGTACCAATGAGGTAAACACTAAATCTGTGTGATACAAGAAGTTGAGTAAAGCGATTCGTGTTATAGTACTATGCATGATAAATCTGGTGTTTAAGATCATGAAAAATGTTTATGTGCCAGGTTAGATCATGACAAATGTCACAATTCTCAGGGGATTCAGAAATTTTATTGTGTCTTAACTTTAGTCCTGCTGACCTTTATAACAGCAATCTCAGTCAATTAATAAAACGAAACAGGGAACAGTTGGTTGCTGTTTTTTTCTTTGAGACAAGGTCTAGCTCTTGCTCAGGCTGCAGTGCAGTGGCGCCGTCACGGCTCACTGCAGCCCTGACCTCCTGGGCTCAAGTGATCCTCCCACTTTGGCCTCCCAGCATGCTGGGATTACAGGCTTGAGCCACCTCGCCCAGCCATTGCTTATACTTAGAATTCCCTCCTTTTTATTACATTTTCAGGGTCTATAATCTTTAGCTTCTTTGCTTTGGAAGGGTGTGTTGGAGGGTGCATTTAATTGAGAATTTACGTAGATTTTTCTGGCAGGCTCTGGTGAATTAGAGAGGGTTGAGAGGATTTAAGACAGGGTTGAATTTTAATGTACTATATTTATCCCAAAGATATGTTTTGTTTGGACCATAATTGCTTTTTAAGTTGGAAAGTTTCACACAAAAAATATTGTTTCTGTCTGCTCTTGAATACTGTGACCTGTGATTTGGCAACACCGGCCCTGCGTTCCTACATGGCAACAACTTGGCTGGTCTGTGGAGCAGCTGCTCCTTCTGGATGGAGCAGGGACACACGGCTTCTCACCTGCCCTGTGGTTCTTTCACCATGTCTGCTTCCTTCATCATTGTTACCTACCTAGACACTCTAGTAGACATTTACTTTTTTTTTTTGGAGACACAGCCTCACTCTGTTGCCCAGGCTGGAATGCCAGTGGCATGATCTTGGCTCACTACAACCTCCACCTCCCAGGTTCAAGCAATTATCGTGCCTCAGCCTCTCAGGTAGCTGGGATTACAGGCTCACGCCACCATGCCTGGCTGAATTTTTGTATTTTAGTAGAGACGGGGTTTCACCATTTTGACCAGGCTGGTCTCGAACTCCTGACCTCAAGTGATCCACCTGCCTCAGCCTCGGAAGGTGCTGGGATGACAGGAGTGAGCCTCTGTACCTGGCCCCAACTCTTATTCTCAAACAGATATATTCAGAAAATCTGTCTTCACTTTAGCTCTGCTGCTTCAGTACCTTTGATTGTGTTTGCTCTGCTCTCCTTCTATCGTATATTCCATCTCCTCTATGAATCTTTCCCTGGTCATCTTAGCTAGAAGAGATGTTTCTCATCTCCCTCACTTAATTCTTCTGGTGCTTATCATCTGTCCCACTTACTATGCCACATCACATTACAGTTTCAGAAGCAGTATGGTGGAATTAAAATAGAATGGATTTTGTACACAGAGAGTCAGGGATTTGAATCTTGAATTACCTATGTGACCCAGAATACCTTACTTCTCTCAGCCTTAGCTTCTTCATTTAGTAAGTGGAAATAGTACCAACCTCAGAAGGTGGTTGTGAGAACTAAATGAAATAAGTGTATATAAAATGCTTAACACATTGTGTGGTATATAATAAATAGTAAATATTACTTATCTTCCATCTCCTTCTCTACTCTTCACTTGGAATGTAAGGACTGTGTTTTATGCCTCTTTATAACTCCCTTAGCACTTAATACATGTGGCAGATGGAAAGTTTATTAAACAAATGGATAAGCAAAGATGGTTATGTATAAAGGATTATTCTTTGTAATCATATTCTGTATATTGAGATTTCTAATATGACTTTTTGTTTTGAGACAAGATGTCACTTTATCCGCAGGCTGGAGTGTAGTCGTGTGATCATAGCCCTCTATAGCCTCGAACTACCAGACTGAAGCAGTCCTTCTGCCTCAGTCTCCCAAATAGCTGGGGCTACAGGTGTGTGCCACCATGCCTGGCTAATTACATTTTTTATTTTTTGTAGACATGGAGTCTTGCTCTGTTGCCCAGGCTGGTCTTGAACTCCTGAGGTCAAGCAATCCTCCCACCTCAGCCCCCAAAGTTCTGGGATTACAGGCATGAGCCACAGCACCTCGCCCCTACGTGCCTTTCAAGTACAGATAATTATTTTTGATGTCAGAAATCACAACTTTGTTAACATAACCGCAGAATACCTTCACAAGGTCTGTGTTCTTTTGTATAGGTATGTCTTACTCAAGGAGAGGAACATGCTCCTAACCCTGCAGCAGGAGGCCAAGCGGCAGATATTGCCAATGCCAAGTCCAGAGCGGCTGGAGAAGGTAAGGACTGGGGAGGCTGGAGAGGTTGCCAGTGCCAAGTCCAGGGCGGCTGGAGAAGGGAGGACTGGGCTACAGGATTACAGCAAAAAGGAGTGGGGGTGTGGTTCCCGTATTACTTGTCAAATAGATTTTTTTTTCTTATTTCTGTTTGATTTTTAGTAAATTTGAGTAGTGCAACCAGCACAGCTCATTTGGAAACATTTCCATGACCCCTAAAAGAAATCTCATACTCATCAGCAGTCATTCCTCATTCCTACCTGCAACTTTTTTTTCTCCTTTTGTGGCAGGGAGTGTCTCACTCTGTCACCCAGGCTGGAGTGCGGTGGTGTGATATCATGGCTCACTGCAACCTCCACTTCCTAGGTTCAAGTGATTTTCCTGCCTCAGCCTCCCAAGTAACTGGGATTATAGGCACGCACCACCATGCCCAGCTAATTTTTGTACTTTTGGTGTCGATGGGGTTTCACCATGTTGGCCAGGCTGGTCTCAAACTCTTGACCTCAAGTGATCCACCTGCCTTAACCTCCCAAACCTACCTGTTACTTGTAACATACTTGTGGACAAATGTTTTTATTTGAGTAGATACCTAAGAGTGAAATTGCTGGCTCACATGATAAATCTATGTTAAACACTGTAAGAAACTGCCAAACTGTTTTCTAAAGTAGCTGTACCACTTTACATTTCTAGTTCTGGTTTAACTATTTCCTTAGTAACTAGATCAATTTTTTACTGCTTTTTAAAATACTGTGGTAAAAAAAATCACATAACATAAAATTTACCATCTTGACCATTTTTAAGTGTAAGAGTCAGTAGTGTTTAATTTATTTACAGAGTGTGAAAGGTTTTTAAATTCACTTTTCTTTCTTTATTGAAAGAATGATCCCTTGGGTATTTGTTCCCATTCTCAGAGGTAATCGATCTTACCTGTTTTCGTATTTATCCATAAAAATTTTTCTGTACGTGTAGAAGTATATCTAATTGTTTTTATTTATACAAATTTGGTTATAATCTTTCTAAACTTGAATTTTTCACCTATGTAATATATCCTGGATATCCTTTCATATCAGTATGAGATCTGCATCTTTTAAAAGTATATTTAAGATCTTTTTCCAAATGGAAGACTTATGTTTACTTTTAGATTTATTTGTATTTTTTGGTAGAGATAGGGTTTCATCATGTTGGCCAGTCTGGTCTTGAACTCCTGACCTTGTGATCCGCCCACCTCGGCCTCCCAAAGTGCTGGGATTACAGGCGTGAGCCACCACGCCTGGCCATAATCTGTGCTTTTTTTGAGGATTTTTATGAGAAACAAATGAGCTTATGCAGTATTTGATACCTGTTGTGATGCTCAGGGGTGATACACATAAAACGGCTCTCAGTATGTATTTAGAAGTATGAAAAAGTTTGGTCCATCTCACGTTTCAATCCCCAGCATACAAATATTTATTTTGTTTTGTGTTTGTTTGTTTGTTTTTTTTTTTGAAATGGAGTTTTGCCCTTGTTGCCCAGGCTGGAGTACAGTCTCCACTCACCATAACCTCTGCCTCCCCGGTTCAAGCAATTCTCCTGCGTCAGCCTCCTAAGTAGCTGGGATTACAGGCATGTGCCACCACGCCCGGCTAATTTTGTATTTTTAGTAGAGACGGGGTTTCTCCATGTTGCGGTCAGGCTGGTCTTGAACTCCCAGCCTCAGGTGATCCTCCCACCTCGGCCTCCCAAAGTGCTGGGATTACAGGTGTGAGCCACCATGCCCAGCCATGAATATTTATATATAAACATATATAAGGCCAGGTGCAGTGGCTCATGCCTGTAATCCCAGCACTTTGGGAGGCCAAGTTGGGCGGATCATCTGAGGCCAGGAGTTTGAGACCAGCCTGGCCAACATGGTGAAACCCTATCTCTACTAAAAATACGAAAAATTAGCTGGGCATGGTGGTGGGCACCTGTAATCCCAGCTACTTGGGAGGCTAAGGGGGAAGAATCACTTGAATCTGGGAGGTGGAGGTTGCAGTGAGCCAAGATCACACCACTGCACTCCAGCCTGAGCAACAGAGAGGGACTCTGTCTCAAAAAAAAAAAAAAAAAAATATATATATATATATATATATATATATATATGTATGTGTGTATATATGTGTACATATATATGTATATACACATACACATATTACTCTGCAAATATATACATTATAACACCATAGAAATCATAAAATGATAAACAAATAGAAGTTTAATAGGATCATCTTGCATCTTGACAAATCTTTGGAGATTCATATCTGGATGGACTGTATTCCTTTCCCTGTAGCAGCAACAGCTACCAAGCAGGCCACAATATCCATATCTGCATGTCAGGGACACAGTGATTAGTTGAGACCAAAACATGTTTTTTTTAAGGTAATGAAAATAGCAAGTTGTTATCACTTCTTATTAGCTCATTGAGTCTTGAAATAATATGATTCAAATTGGGTCCCCAAAAAGAATCGATATAAGTGTATCTCACTCCAAACAAAACTAATATATGGAAATAGATTTGTATTTAAATACAACTATAAGCTTTTTTAAAAATATAGAAAGTGGTAATATAGACACCCATGTAGACTTACGTGTGCCAAAAAGATTTTTTAGAAAGTACTTAACAGAGTGGTTCTTTGGCATAAATATTTATCGTTAATTTTTTGTAGCAGAAGTGTCTATACATTCTCTTTCCTTGGAATTTTGTAATAGGTTATTGTTAAAATTGGATCTTTCCGTTCTCTTCAGGTAGCAGAGTCCATGGATGCTTTAGATACAGTTGTCCAGGAAGAGCTTTCTCTTCTCTTTTCAGGTAGTAGAGTCCATGGATGCTTTAGATAGAGTCGTCCAGGAAAGAGAAGATGCCCTAAGGCTTCTTCAGACTGGTCAAGAAAGAGCTCGACCTGGTGCTTGGAGAAGAGACATCTTTGGAAGATTTATCTGGTATGTAGTTACACTGTGACTCTTTCAAAAGGAGAGTAAAAATCCATGCCTCATTTCCCTGCCCAATATCTTTTAAAAAAAAACTTGTACCATATGAGATACGTGAGAGATATGTATAATATAAGAAGAGGTCCCACACCCCTTTGGACCTTAATGAAGGAGAATATGAATGAAGGTAGCTTTATCTGGTAAAACCAGCCCAGACCTCCCACTTCCTGTGATTCAGTTATCTATACATCTGTATTGTAGTGGTTCTTAATCTTATGTGAATCACAAGACCTTTTGAGAATTTGATGAAAGTTAATCGATAATTTCCCCAGAAGAATGTACATGTACACATGTTACTTCAGAAGGTGTGAAACCCATGAAGCTAACTTCAGGATACACACCTGCCCTCTTTGCCCCTTGAGAACCTGGAACTGTTTTCTTTAAAGTCTCAAGGAATGTCACATGAACCAGTTTCACTTTGCTCCCATTGCCATCAGGATAAGCCCTCCACCAAATTATGAAATTGTTTTTTAAAAATACCTCCTTGTTGCTCCTACATCCAAATCCCACACTCTTGTCAGCCTTTGGGAAAGGATTTGATAATTAACAGTCATGCTGAGGTATAAATAACTGAGAAAACCTGGTGTAAATAAACCTCCTTCTGAAAGGAGGCTGTTCAACCCAAAGGTAAATAAACCTCCCTCAGAAGGAATTTCATTTGCCTT
Source organism: Cacajao melanocephalus (assembly GCA_963573385.1). Lineage (NCBI taxonomy): Eukaryota > Metazoa > Chordata > Mammalia > Primates > Pitheciidae > Cacajao > Cacajao melanocephalus. Next base: position 67,157 of record CAUYLG010021991.1, read on the forward strand.
TGGGTTGAACAACCAAGATGAAGCATCATTAGACTTTTAACGTAGGCAGAATGCGGAAGGTGTTTTGGTTAGAGCCCTTCCCTGTACTCTTGACAGTATATCACTTATGACTCATTTGGTAGGTTCTTTTAATGGAGTTGGTGGTAACAGGGCTGCTTGGAGCCAAGTTGGAGAGAGTATGCTGTCTATAACCAGTAAGTCCAAAACAGAAAAGAGAGAAATTGCCAAAGCATCTCACTAAGAGCATTTATATATTTTATTTTCTACTAATTTTTATTTGGACTAACCCATTTGAGGGAATTTAGGAAAGTGAAATTGTATTAAATGTCTTCTTTAAGGCAAATAACTTTTTGCTTATTGGCAGGCACAAGTTCAAGCCGTGGCCTATACCCTGGCACCTAAATAAAAGATACAATAGGAAACGATTCTTCGCAATGCCTTATGTGGACCGTTTTCTCAGGTGAGCACAAGTACCTTTAACAATAAAACATGTTATCTTTATACCAGATGACATACGTTAAGCTTTCTTTAAATTTTAATTTCTGTTATTACATAAGTAATTTAAAAAATAGGAAAGTCAGGTAGAAGGAAAAATTGAAGTCATATATAAGCTCACCTTGAGAAAAGCCACTGTTGGCTAAGCACGGTGGCTCACGCCTGTCATCCTAGCACTTTGGGAGGCTGAGGCAGGTGGATCACTTGAGGTCAGAAGAGTTCGAGACCACCTGGCCAATGTGGCGAAATCCTGTCTCTACTAAAAGTACAAAAATTAGCCAGCCATGGTGGTGTGCACCTGTAATCTCAGCTGCTTAGGAAGCAGAGACATGAGAATCGCTTGAACCTGGGAGGCAGAGGTCACCATGAGCTGAGATTGCACCACTGCACTCCGGCCTGGGTGACAGAGTGAGACTCTGTCTCAAAAAAAGGAAAAAAGAAAAAGAAAGAAATAGCCACTGTTAACATTATAGTATGTATCATTTCAAAAGTTTTATTGCCTTTCTATTCTTCTATCTATATGTATATAGAAAACTTTCTACTGTTATATGAGAAAATGAAGGTCCAAATAATTCGACTGCATACAATGTGAGTTCATGTTACTGCAAGGCTGTTGAAAAGAAAAGGGGCTAGGAAGAGAAGTCTGTTGTATTATATCTAAACTCATGAAAAAATAAAAATAAATAAACTCATGTTATCCTGAAGAATGTCGATCTCCAAATATTTCCTCCAGCACATTTTTCCCTCATGAGGTTGTAACAGGAGTGGCCGAACACGGAACGGGGAAGGAAGGGGTTTATTATTACGGCCGGGAGCCGGGCTATGATTTGTCTAAACCCAGCTCGTCCAGCAGAGAAAGGTGTTGCCTTTATATAGGCTTACACTCTAGATATTGCACATGAAAGAATCTTAGGTTTACAGCCTTAGAACTCACGAGTGAAAGGGTTTTGGATGTCCAGCTGTAAAATCACATGTGAAAAGGACCTTGTTTAAGTAAAAGCAGTGTCTTCCAGAGAGTTTCCCCAATACCAAGCCTGTTATTTACAGGAAGGTGATTCAGGAGGTGCCAGGCGACCAGCCTTTTCTTCTATTGAAATGCGGTGTGGAAGTCGAGGGGGAGGTGATCCCAGATGCCTGGGTCTCCTTCCTCAAGGTTTATCCCTGAATAGGAAGAACACAGGGCTTCCGTTACGACAGAGGAGTGCAGTGTTCCCATGAACCACTCGCTGATAACTATACAAACTTCAGATTTTTTTTAAGAGCTATTTTAAATAGGATGGAGTTTAATCCCCAAAACTGCAAGTAGAAGGGACAAGTACAGCAAGCTTATGGTTTCCTGGGCCAAGGCTGCTACTCAACTCCCATTGCTGTGGCTCCAGAGAGAGACAGGGCGGAGGAACCAAAGAGCTCCTGGCTAAAGGTGCTAGAAATAGAATTCAAAGCTGGGAAAGCGTAATCGTAGCAGCACAATAGTAGCACAAGAACCACAGCTTTTAACGACTGTCTTGAATAATACATTCTACTTTTAGCAAGTTCCTCGAAAACCAGTGTTCTCCCCCGAAAGATTTTCATACCAAAACAAACTTGTAAAAACCATTTAAACAGGAATGCAATCTATCTCTAAACTTGCCTTTAAAGTGTTTAATGTACTATAGAATCACATTTAAAATTACTCATCTTCCCCACTGAACCAGCTACCCCTCTCCTCACTTTATCTGTAGAACGCCCAGTCTGCGTGGGCAGTAAACCGTGTTGTCTTCATCACCACTGCTGTATATTTAATTGGTCCTTGATTTGAATCTTGCTGCAGAACGTCTCCAGGGATCTCTTTTCTTCTCCGTCTTTGCCCTGGTGCAGTGTCTTCATCAGATTGAATTGCCAGACATGTTCTTTACTTCAGTCCATTCAAATATTGCCTCCTGGCTCATTTTCCTCAAGCCTTTTTTTTTTTTTAAGTCACATCAGTGCTGTTCAGAAACCTGCAGCAGCTTCTTGTCTACAGGTTAAAATCTGAAACTCTTTTCCTCCCAGCATTCCTGCAAGTCTCGGCTACCTACTCTTCTTCGAAGTCAGAACTCTTGCCGTGTTTCCTAAATGTTCCTTGCTCACTTTCCACTTGTGCTTCTCCTGTTGCTACAGCTTTTAAGTCTTTCCTATTCACATCTAAGACCTAGTTAGACACTAAGCAACTGAAAAAATCTGACTGCAGTTATTTTCTGAGATTGCTCCAAGCCGTGTTGTGCTGTTTGATCCTTTTGTCCCTTAGTCACAGGGTGAAGTTGTAAATAACTTTAAAAATAATGAGAATATGTCAATCCAGTATCACTTTTACAGGTTTTATACATATTCTAATGATTTTGTTTTTGCAACTACCTTTTCTAGCCTCACCTTCAGAGAATGTAGCATCATCTTCTGAGTATTCTTAAGAATAGCAAACCTTTTTCCTTTCAGACGGGTTCTTATGTTTTGTAAATGGTCAAAATTTAGTTGCAGCAAAGATTGATGAATAGAATGGGTGATCTTATTTTGACTTTGTTTAGTTTTTTCCTATGTATGTGCATTTTTACTTCACCCAGCTATAATACTTCTTACCTCAAATTTCTGTGACCTTTCCCATAGTACTGGCATATTGTATTCAGTGTATTTTTTTTCCCAAAAAACTAACTTCAGCAGTACATGTTATATTTATATAAATTTATTTCTATTGATCAATATCCTCTAAGATAGGAATTTAAATACAGTAGAGGCTTGGTATCCAAGGATTTTCTCAATTTTTATAACTCCTATGTTGACAGGTCAAGTAATTTATGTTGTAATTTATGCAGATGTGTCATGCCCTGGAATACTCATGTGTGGGAACAAACTCATTTAAAGAATAGTAAGTCTAGCCAGAGCCTAAGAATCATCTCTTAGCAAGGTGTTAGGTTGTCTTTCTGTCGTGTTTTAGAAACCCTGTAAGTTTATTGAGCACATTAGATTTTTGACATCCTGAGATATATCCTGAGACTTGTAGGAATTCCCTACTTTCAAATACTATTCACTCTAGCTTACCATTTCCCCTATACACAGAGAGAATCACATCCCGCTAAGAGATGAAGCTTAGTCATACCAGGATTGAACTTAAGGCCCAGTCTGTTACAGGTTCATAAGATCTGGACATTCTTTCTAGTCAGGAAATAGGAGGGATAGTTGGTATAGGGTTTCAGATGCTCTTGACTTGTGTAGGTTTACAGTGATTACTATTCAAGTTTAATAATATACAGAACACACCAAATACAGAGACTGGATGTTTGAGGCTTTGATGTAATAGATTTATGCATATTTTGATAGTACTGAATAATAGGGAAATACTTTTGTATAAATTGCTGTTACGCTTTTTTTATTCTAGACTGGAACGTGAGAAACGAGCCCGCATCAAAGCACGGAAGGAAAATTTAGAGAAAAAGAAAGCAAAAATTCTTCTAAAGAAGTTTCCACATCTCGCGGAAGCCCAGAAGTCAAGTCCTGTCTAAGATGTCTGAACTCTTAAATTTACCATTTTGTTTTTCTTGCATAAGTCTGTGTATAAGAGGAGTAAATAAATATGTTAAGTGGTTTATAAAGACATTCTGTTTTTAGTCAAGTGACTTCACTAATTAGTTGTTCTAAGTGTTAATATTGCATGCTAATTAGCTAATTTGGTAGAAGCTAATTTTTTTTCTAAAAATCAAGTAAAAAGTTCAGATGATTAAATTCCCAGTTTATAAATTCTGACATTTAAGCAGGCTTTAATGTCACCTGCCATCTTAGAGTGTGAAGGTGATGTTAACTGCCACACCAAAGGCAATACAGTAGTTTCTGAACTTGGGTAACAGTTTTACCTCTATTGTTGTTAATAGGATATGAAGAGGATGTGGGTACTGCTGTTAATAAACAGTACTTTGACTCAAAATAATGATAATATATTTAGTCCTTAAAGTAGTAAGTCACAATGTACAACAGTCCAAAAAATATGTCCAGAATGGCTAATTTTTATTTAATTCTGTAAGCCTAAGGTAAAAAGCATAGGCAGTAACTTTTACTAGTCAATAAAAAGCAATTCTACCAATCCACTGGTAATTCATACTAAACAGAGTTGGAAAGCATTTTACTGAAAGCAAAATATTTAGAGAAAATAGACATTTATACAAAATTATAAAATGCTTGTAATAAGAATAAGTACATTTCAAGGAAAGCACAAACTTATCTTAATTTATAGAGCCAGTTAAAGCCTTAAAAAATTTAAGTGGAAATTGAAATATGCAAAAATGTATAAACATTCTACAAAAGATGGTCGTTCTTTTCCTGAGTATACTAAAGCTATGAAACGTAAGGTGACAAAGGAAGGCAGAAGCTTGGGAACTCTTTCTCAAGGGCATTTTCTTTCTACACACTGCTTCCCTCCTTCTTCATATTCTTGTTTGGAAATCCACATCTGCTGAAAGGTACCCTGTAAAATGGAAAGAAATTTATATAATTAATTACAGCTTACTTCTTACTAGAAATGGCTTTTCTTTTTATTTTTTGAGAGAGGGTCTTGCTCTGTCAGCCAGGCTGGAGTGCAATGGCGTGATAGTAGCTCACAACAACCTCTAGCTCTTTGGTTCAAGGGATCCTCCCACCTCAGCCTGGGACTCCAGGGGCGTGCCACCATGCCTCATTTTTAATTGATGTCAGGATGGGGTCTTACTCCCTTGCCCAGGCTGGTCTTGTACTCCTGGGCACATGTGATCCTCCTGCCTCAGCCTCCCAAAGTGCTGGAATTAGAGGTGTGAGCCACTGCACCAGCCTTTTTTTCTTGTAACATCTTATTTTCGCAACTCCTAAACTTTGAAGAATTCATTTAAGAATCCTGTCCTCCAAAATAGTACTCAATTATTCTCTTCTTATTTCTGCCCTCCTCCACAAGCATCCAAACACAGTATTTAGCCTTGCCTTCATGGTTAGAAAGAATACTAAGTTCTTCTGTATCTGTTACACTGCACAGGATTTAGAAAATATGGCAAGAAAGACTGAGGGTTTAGGTATGATGGCTTGATGCCACCCTAAGGCAGTAACAGGAACTGTAGGAAGGCTTGACTGAGTACTTAATGACGCTGACTTGTTGCTCTGAAGTAAAGTGCATCCTCCCCCTTTATATACAGTATATATGTAAGTATCTATACCATGCATAGATATGTGTAGAAATATATTGTATATAAAGGGAGAAACGCTCTAAGTCCAGGATGCAGAAAAGTACAAGGAGTTTCTCTCCTTAGTCAAGGCAGACGCTAGTCCAAGCAACATCTTAGACCCAGCACCGTGACTTCACTGTTTGCTCCAACCAATTCCTGACTTCCTGTACTCACTGGGAGACCCGGGAATGACCAGAACTTGAGAAGGAACGATTTAATTTTAAATGCACTCCAGACAAGCCCTGACCAGTGCCAGTGGGGGTGCTATTAGAAAAGGCATGCATACATTAACATATTTCCATCTCTTTTTGAGAAGGGAAATTGAAATTAAGGTGACAGATGTCCACTATTTAGGCAAAGAGGCATTCTTTTACATCAGAACACAGAAAACGTTATTCTATTAGGTCCTCCACTCATTTGACAGTTATAAAATGCAAAGATAAATGAAGCACTGGAATTATTTTTAGTATTTTTACTAAATTTAGTATAATTCAGTAAGAATATTTTTGCAAAGTAGCTCATGCACTAACCAAGGAGGCTAGAATGGAGCCACCAATCCAAGAGCTAAACCTCCGTTCCACCGTTGTATTATTTGCAATCAGTTTCAACCGCATACTCTGAAACAGAGAAGAATGCACATTATACAATCAAATCTTGTGATTCAACTTAGGAAATTCCTTTTCTTTTTTTTTTTTTTAAATAGAGACAGGGTCTTGCTCTCCATATTTTCCAGGCTGGTCTCGAACTTTTGCAATTAAGCGATCCGCCCATTTCAGACTCCCAAAGTGCTGGGATTACATGCATGAGCCACCGCACCCAGCCAGGAAATTCAATTTTGACAGACTTCTTAATGGTTACCTGTAGTTCAAACACTGACAAAATAAGGTAATTTTGAAATAGCTAGGATAACAAGTATAGGTTAGACTAATGTATAGATTTTTTAAAGTACTTTGATTATGGCTTTTAATATGCAATTATCTGATAAGAAAACCTACAAACTCTAGAAAACTGCATACTGAAGTGCAGCATTCACAATTTCTATCCTAAAAGAGCAAACCCATACCTAACACTATAAATCTGGTACTAAGTCTTTATGTATTATTTCATTTCATCTAACACAAACATAATTTTTTTTTAGAAAAATTTAATCTTTGCATTTTAGTTTGGGATTTTTTAAGAAAATTTATATCTACACACACATAGTTATTATCCCAATCTGCCTCCTGTTCTGTAGTCCTCCCCAACCTTCTAACTGCTTCCTTTCTAGGCCTTCATACTATCCTAATCCCTCCTTAGTTCACCCCAACCCTTCCAAATAAAAACGCAGCCATCAGATTTCAGGTTCATTTTTTATTTATACTCCTTTCCTTCCAAATCAGTGCTTCTGTTTTGACTCTCACTTTCTCTTGATAATAAATCATTTTATTGCACAGTACTATCCCCTATCTCACTTCCTTTATCAAGAGGTTTTTTTCCTCCTACCAAGGAATCTGCCTCTGGGGACAGTTCTCAAGTTGCTGACATCTTCCAATTATTCTATAAATGAACACCTTCTGTGAGCTTTTCTAAGTGACAAGTATGTGCAGCAGGGGTAGAGTATGGAATATGGGTGGAGAGAAGGGACTGGGGATAGGGTAAACATGGGTTTTTGTAGGTACGAAAGATTGGTAACTATTAAGCAGAATATTTTTCCTGTTCTTTCACTTAATTATAGAAATGTGGCATATGTAAAACATTCTTTTATATGGGAAACCAAAAGACTATGAAATATACAGATCTATAGATAGTGTTAGGCCTATGTAAATGTAACCACTAACAAGTTTTTTTAAATTTACTATTTAGTGCAGAACACCTTACAAAAAAACATTTTAAGTTTTTGTTGTTTTCTGTTTATTTCTGAGCTAGAGTCTTGCTCTGTCGCCCAGGCTGGAGTGCAGTGGAGCGATCTCAACTCACTGCAACCTCTGCCTCCTGGGTTCAAGCAATTCTCCTGCCTCAGCCTCCCGAGTAGCTGGGATTACAGGCACGTGCCACCACACCTGGCTAGTTTTTGTATTATTAGTAGAGACAGGGTTTCACCATGTTGGCCAGGCTGGTCTGACCTTGTAATCCACCTGCCTTGGCCTCCCAAAGTGCTGGGATTACAGGCGTGAGACACCATGCCCAGTCAATGGAATTTTTAAGTTTAAAGTTAAAAGATTACAACTGCCATTCTGTTATCAAAGTAGTATACAAATTACCTTCTGAAACCGAGTTTTTCTATCCTTGTAAAAGTTCTTACAATACACCCACTGATCTTTTTAAAACAAACATACGCACTCATCAGCCTACTGCAAGATTTCATCCTGTGAAGAAGGAAGTATTTTCCCGTATAGATTCAGCATAGCCCCACTGACACCTTGAGGCTTCTAGTCTCAAGAACTACAAGACAATAAATGTTGGTCGTTTTAAGCCACTAACCTGTATTTTATTATGGCAGCTCTAGGAAACTAATCCGTCTTTCTAAGCCATTTCGCTTTCCCCACTTCTGTGCAGACTGGAAGCCAACTACTTTGAATTACTGAAACACACCCATCTTCTCTTAATATTTTTGCAAATGGTTTTATTACATCTAGATATCCTTTCATAAATTAGCAATGAGTTGAACTATTCATTCAAACTGTAGCTTCTTAATGAGGCTATCCTCTGATACTCCCAGAGAGTTAAGCAGTGGCTTCTTGGCGTTCCCAGTAACACCTGGTTCATGGCATACTGAATTGTTTAGCACGTTACAGTCGTCATTTTTTGCATGTCTAACATCCTAGTAGACTGAGCCCTTGGTGTGCAGGGACTAGTGCCTAGTAGACTATAGGCACTTAAATATTAAGTTAATAAATGAGATTCAAATAATTTAAGAGAAACTAATAGATGTCAACTAGGAAAACTTGGTTGTAGGATATTAACTTTAGTAATACTCTACCAGGCACATATAAAATATCATCTCTCTATTAAAAAATAAACCCTCATCTATGAAATTACACCATCAGTGAGAATATATATGACTGAAGAATACCATTAAAGAACAGGACTTACTGGAGGAGTTTTCTGAGACAGCTCTCTATTCAACCTGTCAGTAAAACTCTGTATTAGCGTGTTTCCTCCAGCCACTATTACACTGCCATAAAGGCCCTAGGATAAAAATAAAAATCAATTAGTTCCAAATATTTCCAAAAGTTTTAAATACAACTACAAATATAACCATGTCCTCTGCTACAATTTTCCCTTTCTTTTTTTTTGGAAATGTTTTACTATTATATACACTTAATAGCTTAATCCATCGATTCTCCCATCCTGGCTGTACATTCAATTCATCTAAGGAGCTTTTAAAACACAAATTCCTAGGGGCAATTAAATAAACTTTCTGGGGATGGGATCCAGGCAAGATTACTTTTAGAGACAGGGTCTCACTATATTGCCTACATTGGAATGCAGTGGCTATTCACAGGCACAATCATAGGGTACCATAGCCTCAAACTCCTGGCTTCCAACAATCCTCCAGTCTCAGGCTCCCAAGCAGCTGGGACTACATGCCGCTGTGCCTGGCAGGCATGCTTTCTAACTCCCAAGATTAGTATAATGTGCACAAAGTTTTAAGAACTGCTAACTTAAAGGAATCATTCTAAAAATGATCATTTTTTTGGCAGATAGCTGCCAATAATAGGAGTGTATTTTATAATGACTTTATCTTAGAATGCTCATCTGGAAATATTAATACCAACCACCAGCCAAAAATTAAAATTACAAATATTTTGAAAAAGAATGCTTATCTGGAAGTTAGGATATTCAAAATTAGACAGATTATTTTACAATTATGATGGACAAAGATAAACTCTGAACATATTCCTGTCCAAACTGATTGCTAACTTTCTCTTTGGCAGAGGTATGCATCAGAAGTACATAGGAGCTTTTCCAAAACACATATGCTGAGGCCTCCTCAAATAAAAATAAACGACTACTTGTAAAAAATATATTTACTTTGAATTTGCACGTATGCTTCAGAAAGTTAAAAGTCAACCTGTTTTAGTGGATAAGTTCCTATTTTTAAAACATATTCCAAATGTCTAAATCATATAATTTTGAAGTAGAAAATGGAATAAAAAAGTATCTCATTAGTTAAAAGGAGAAATTTCACTAAAAACAAAGTTACTACTGTTGCAATAAATATACTTCAATCACCTTTCCCCAAAGGTGGACTTGTATTTGCGCTAAAAAAAAATCCCAAACTGACACTCCTATTGGTCCTTGAAACATCACATGCCTGCTAGGTTTCCGGTGAAATAAAGTATGATTTTCACAGCCACTCAAAGCCTTTTCTGAACAACATAGTAGCTATTAGCACTATGCTTTAAGCAAATTAATTTACTCAAAATCCAGGCAGTCTGCGGGCAATAAGCTTAATCAGGTTTAAATAAGATAAAGTCAGTCCTCAATAAATGTCATCAATATGTCCTTTGAAACTGACTTTCAGCAAAATGACATGTAACAAAACCAATTTTTTTCCTGAAACAATGTCCTTCAAGAACCTACTGTACATCATTTCACTTAAAGTTGCAGTCTCCAAGGACCTATCACTGATAATGAGTGAAGTATATAATATGGAGCTAGTATTTAAAAGCTGACAAAGCACAAAAAAATATGAAGATCACCTAATATAAACTTCATGTAAAAGTTACTCATATTAAACCACACCTTCCTGAAAAATAAAAGCAGAAATTGTGCTATCTGTAAGAAAATCACCAATAATACGTATTTTGGTTTGCCACATTTCAGGAAATCTCTAGCGTGGCACTGTCTACAAGAACTTTTCTACGATGATGCAAATGTTCTGTATCTGCGCTGCCTGATACAGCAGCCACCAGCCACATGCATAATGAGGCTACTACAACTGAAGAGCTGAATTTTAAGTTTTTATTTAATTTAAATTGCCACATGTGGCAGGTAGCTACCAAACTGGACTCCATAGCTCTAGAGTTTTGCATTTTTCCTTTTTCAGTACTTCCTCTTTGTACATCTACTGTTATAAAACAAACTTCAAAGTCAATGACATTGACAACCTAACAATGACTTGGGGACACTTTAGTCCCCTAAGAGATCTGGCACTTACCGGTCTGATATCAATATCACACATCCCAACGCTCGTGGTGACGACGTGACTGACTCCTAACATTGTGTTTCCTGATAACCCCTACAACAAAAGAAGACAAGCAGCCACGGGAAGAACTCCAAACAGTTAAAGCACATCCAAAACATGTCAGTCTTTATAATCAATCACAAACACTCCTTACACATATAGGAAAAGCCGGGCTCATTACGAAATAACCTTTTATACCTTTACATTGGAAGGGTCAAATAATCCTTCTGGAATCTTTAGCCGCTCTGCACCAAAATCACAATTGTAGCCATTGGGGAATTCATAATGAACAGTTGGCATCTGTGCAGCCACTCTGAAAACGTATTAAACAGTATAACACAAAAGACAAAATTAATTCTCTTCAAAATGATAAACTACTAGGGAATTATCAACTTCTAAAATAATGGGAGTGAGAATAGCATTATTCAATTAAGTACTTTCCATGATATTTTTTAAACAAATCCTTTCCTTATTTATAAAGTAACAAATAAGAAAACATACTGTTCATCATAAGTCGAATCTGACACTTGAAGTACTGAGGCTTGAAAATCCTGGATAACACACTATGAGTAAAAGAAAAAAGTTTAAAAACAAGGTTGAGATTTATCTTTGTAATCTATACCGATACATATTTTAAATACTTTTAAGAATAAAACTGGACCCTGTTTCTATATGGGTAAATCATTTCAAGAGTATAAATCTACCTAACAAGGATTCTGAGTATCAAGAAACCCAATTCTAAACATTTGCATTAGAAGCTAAATTACACACATTTAAGTTACAACAGTCATGAAACAATCATGAGAGGTAAACAACAGGGAACCTGCACCACTGTCCTGCATAACAAAACCAACTTCAGAAGACCAGTTTCTCCTTAAAAATAAGCAAGATTAGAAGCAACATATATACATCACATTTTATGCAACTTTTAATGACTGTACAGTGTATAAAACAGTTTAATAAAATGCTATGAACTAACATGACCTCTAGAAAAATCTTGTTTAATATCTAGAAAAAATGACTAATCATCCTAATTTTTCCTCATATTAAAAAAATCTTTATTTTTAGGTGCAAAAACCGTCAGATAGAGCGGGATGCAGTGACTCATGCCTGAAATCTCAGCACTTTGGGAGGCCAAGGCAGGAGGATCACTTGAGGCCAGGAGTTCAAGACCAGCCTGGGCAACACAGGGTGGCTCACGCCTGTAATCCCAGTACTTTGGGAGGCCAAGGCAGGCAGATCACGAGGTCAAGAGACCAAGACCATCTTGGCTAACATGGTGAAACCCCATCTCTACTAAATAGTCCTAGCTACTCAGGAGGCTGAGGCAGGAGCATCACTTGAACCCAGGAGTTGGAGGTTGCTGTGAGCCAAGATTGCACTACTGCACTCCAGCCTAGGCAAGAGTGAGACTCCGTCTCAAAATAATAATAATAATAATAATAATAATAATATAAAATAAATAAAAAATTAAAAAATTAGCCAGGCATGGTGACGTACACCGGCAGTCCTTTGGGAGGCTGAGGCGGGAGGAGCCCAGGTGTTTGAGGCTGCACTGAACTACAATGCACCACTGCACTCCAGCCTGGGTGACAGAGCGAGATCCTGTCTTTTTTTTTTTCAGACAGTCTTGCTTGGTCATCCAGGCTTGAATGCAGTTGTGCAATTTCAGCTCACTGCAACCTCCACATCCCGAGTTCAAGCAATTCTCCTGCCTCAGCTTCCCAAGTAGCTGGGACTGCAGGTGCCCGCCACCATACTTGGCTAATTTTTGTATTTTTAGTAGAGACGGGGTTTCACCACGTTGGTCAGGATAGTCTCTATCTCTTGACCTTGGGATCCACCCGCCTCAGCCTCCCAAAGTGCTGGGATTACAGATGTGAGCCACCGCATGCAACTGACCCTGTCTTTAAAAATATATATGTGTGTGTATATATATATATATATATATATATATATGAAATAAATAATTTTTAAAAATCCTGTCAGATAGATATGATCCTTCTCATAGTAAATTATGACTCATAATTTTACTCTTATTTTCTTTTGCTAGATACACATTAATTTTTATCAACAGAGTAAACAACCTACAGAAGTGGAGAAAGTATTTGCAAACTATGTCTCTAACAAAGGTCTAATATCCAGCTTCTATAAGGAACTTAAACAAATTTACAAACCGCCCCATTAAAAAGTAGGCAAAGGACAAGAACAGACACTTCAGAGGAAAATATACATTCGGCCAACACCATATGAAAAACAGCTCATTATCACTGATCATCAGAGAAATGAAAATTAAAACCACAATGAGATACCATCTCACACCAGTCAGAATGGCTGTTATTAAAAAGTAAAAAAATAGGGCCAAGCACGGTGGCTCACACCTGTAACCCCAGCACTTTGGGAGGCCAAGGAGGGTGGATCACAAGGTCAAGAGTTAGAGACCAGCCTAGCCAACATGGTGAAACCTCATCTCTACTAAAAATACAAAAATTAGCCAGGTGTGGCGGCACGTGCCTATAATTCCAGCTACTCGGGAGACTGAGGCAGGAGAATCGCTTGAACCCAGGAGGTGGAGGCGGAAGTTGCAGGGAGCCAAGATTGTACCACTGCACTCCAGCCTGGGCGACAGAGCAAGACTCTGTCTTGGAAAAAAAAACAATAAAATAAAAATAACATATGCTGCTGACAAGGTTGCAGAGAAAAGGAAACGTTTATTCACTTTTGGTGGGAATGTAAATTAGTTCAAACACTGTTTAAAGTAGTGTGGCAATTCCTCAAAAAGCTAAAAGCAGAACTACCATTTGGGGCTTTTTTTGAGATGAGGGTCTCACTCTGTTGCTCAGGCTAGTGTGCACTGGTGCAATCGCGGCTCACTGCATGCAGCCTCGACCTCCCTGGGGTCAGGTGATTCTCCCACCTCAATCTCTCAAGTAGCTGGGACTAAAGGTGCATGCCCCCATACTTAGCTGATTTTTATTTTGTTGTTGTTTTGAGAAGGAATCTCACTCTGTCGCCCAGGCTGGAATGCAGTAGCACCATGTCGGCTCACCGCAACCTCCACCTCCCAGGTTCAAGCAATTCTCCTGCCTCAGCCTCCTGAGTAGCTGGGATGACAGGCGCCTACCACCATGCCCAGCTAATTTTTTTATATCTTTTAGTACAGACGGGGTTTCACTATGTTGGCCAGGCTGGTTTTGAACTCCTAATCTCAGGTGATCCGCATGCCTCGACCTCCCAAAGTGCTGGATTACAGGCATGAGCCACTGCGCCCAGACCAACTTAGGCTATTTTTCTATGTTTTTGTAGAGACAGGGTTTTGCCATGTTTCCCAGGCTGGTCTCAAACTCCTAGGCTCAAAGGATCTACCCACCTCAGCCTCTCAAACTACAGGCCTGAGCCACCACGCCTGGCCCAGAACTACCATTTGACCCAGCCATCTCATTACTGGGTATATACCCAAAGGAATATAAATCAGCCTATCATAAAGACACATGTGTGCATATGTTCACTGCACCACTATTCATAATAGCAAACATACAAAATCAACTTAAATGCCCATCAGTGGAAGACTGGATAAAGAAAATATGGTACATACATACCATGGAATACTATGCAGTGAAAAAAAGAGAATGAGATCATGTCCTTTGAAGGAACATGGATGGACCTGGAGGCCATTATCCTCAGCAAACTAACAGAGGAACAGAAAATCAAACAAACACGACATGCTGTCACTTACAAGTGGGAGCTAGATGATAACGCATGGACACAAAAAAGGGAATATAGACAGTGGGGCCTTCCTGAGGGAGGAGGGAATGGAGCACACAAAATAACTATTGTGTACTAGGCTTAGTACCTGGGGGACAATAATCTGTGTAACAAACCCCCGTGACACGAGTTTATCTATACAACAAAGTACCCCGATCCTAAAATATGTTTTTTTAAAGAAAAAAAAAAAAGAAATGACGGTGTATCTGTGGTGTCAGGTTGTTTTACTAACCTCTTCTCCATCAGTAAGCCATATGTTCAGAGATGGGTTTTTAGTAAAGAGAATCTCTCATGGGTTCCTTGTTCTGAACAAAAACACATTTTTCATATGGCTGACTGATGCTGGGAAACAGAACAAGCCGAGACATGCTATTAAGTCTCTACAAAACCCGCAAGCATTTTCTCAGCCAAGGATGTTCAGAACAGCATGAAACTAAAATTCCTTCCAGGTCTCACCACAGTAATCCAAGTGAGTATGTAGTAATTTGTAGAGATATTTGTTTGGCAAATATGAAAAGCATGCCTTCCCCAGGAAAGTTCTTTTTTTAGTAAAATATCATTAAAAATATAGAGCGTGACCCTGAGATCATGTTCTATGTAATCTTCAAAATGTAGTTAGTAATTAAACAAATAAAGAGCTTGAAAATATAAAGTACCCATATTTTACTCAAGGATTTATAGCCTATATCTAACTTTTTTTTAATATTCATGGAAAAAGTCTGTAACATTTTTGTAAAGAGAATAAAGTTACTTACATTACACATATAATTGTGCCAAGACCTCGTCACCTGCGGCAACTTCTCCTTTCTCTTCCAGTTTGCTGGAGATCCTTCACGAACAGCTTCCTGAGAGTACCAAGACATGCTGGTTAACGGAGCTCACTTCACGGGGGTGGGGAGCTGGAGGTAAGCTCTACAAAGCAAAGTCAATCATTACTTACTTTTGATGCAATCATATATGGAGGAACCAATTCAATATTCATTTCTTGGAAGAGCTCTCTGCATTGCATAGTAATAAAGTCTCCAGCAAGAGGGGATTTCACAATGCCTATGAGACAGATGAAACAAGGCTAAGACAGCATTAAGTCTAAACTTCCTGTAATAAATTTCCTCTGTGGGTGTGTTTATATGAATAACTTTTTCAGGTAAAATGAATTGAACTATCCATCAACACATCAGTTTTAAATACACATTACATACTGAAGATTTTTAACATAAAGATAATATTCAGCAACTGATATGCTTTGATAGTGCTACTCATCACTTTATTTCATTATGTGTGTCCTCATGACAGCTAAAATCATCTCAGTGTATCCTGGTTAAACACATTTACCTTGCTGAAGGACATAGCCGTCGTGGACTGGAATTGCAGTGGTGTGAGTGGCTCCACTGTCCAAAATCAGCCCAGTAGAACGACCATTAGCAAATCTAGTTTAAAACATTAAGGAAAAGAAAGTATCAAGGCTGCTAAAGTCATGTTTATTGTAAAGGGCAGGCTCTTACACTGTCTCAGAAATCATTTCTTAAACATGTACCTTACAGTTAAAAATGTATTACACTGAATCTAGGGATAAAAATTGTTACCAAATAATTCTGGCTTAAAAACAAATGGCAAAAGGCAGGACTGGAGGTATCAGAAACTCAGGGAAACCGTTATCCTAGAGACATCTACTATAAAGCTGGTCAAAATTAACATAATCATTGAAAGTCTCTGGAGAGTTATCAAAGAGCTCACAACAAATTGAGATGCATTCATTTAACAAATGCATAGAAACTTGGTAAGAACAGTGGGAAGTTGTGGCGTTTGAGCGAGGGACCACAACCATTGCCACATAGCACTAAAGGGCCATTTCAGCGGTTTGGCAATCACATGGCAGTTCCTATCTCCTCCAACTCAATGGATGGAAAAGCTATTCCAGGTGAATTCCACAGCTAGTGAATATTGGCAGATTCCATTTCCCACAGCTCTGTACTGCAGAAGGCCTATCCTACCTGAACATACTAACTCATGTTTGGGAGTAGGGACATTCACTCACTTGTCAAATATTTACTGAGCGTCTATTAGGTGTCTACTAAGTCTGGTGCTTAATAAGGAGGGAGACCGCTCACCTGGGACTAAAATTCCTTTAATACAGAAGTCACATAAAGGTGCACCAAAACTGTCTTTTCCCTGAAGGTTATACTGTTAGTGAAGTAGATGATCAGTAAAGCTGTAAAAAAAAGCTCAGGATGCCCTGGGGAAGGTGGGGGTATAAAAGAGAAATCTATTCCTAGGATATCCAATTGTAAGCTGGGGAAAGGAATATGGGCAGAGCAGGAGCATGTGGGAAGACCAACAGGCAAGAGAACACACCGAGGTCAGAGAACTACAAGTACTTCAGCACAGTCTGAAAGCAAAATAAAGGAAGAAATGTGGAAGATGATTCTGGTTAAAAGCAGGCTAGCCCTTGAGAAAGATTATTAGAGGCTGGGCGCGGTGGTTCACGCCTGTAATCCCAGCACTTTGGGAGACTGAGGCGAGCAGATCGCTTGAGTCCAGGAGTTTGAGATCAGCCTGGGCAACATGGCGAAACGCCATCTCTACCAAGTAAATAAATAAATAAAAATGGATTGTTAGAGCTGCAATGTAAAGAATGGGCAGACAACAGGATGTGCTTCGGTAATCCTGGAGCCAGCTTCCACCTAATGCAGTGGCAGTGGGACAGAGAAGCAAATGGCAAGGAAGAAGAATAGGTGGGACTTGATGACTAAATGTCATCAAAGGGAATGAATTTACAGCCAATTTCCAATTTTCTGTGACACTGGAAGGGAGGGAGAAAATGGTAATCTTCAGTTCATTTAAGATAAATGATTAGACATTGCCTCCTATCCACACACCCCTTCTTAAAAACAAAAATATTGTTAACACTCAGAATTTGAGTGTTACTTTATTTCCCTCATACCTTCTGGTGTACCGCCAGTTTTAATTAAAAATATTAAAAGATGGATAGCTAAAAAGCAAGAGAGAAGGGAACGAAACAACTTCTGAACAAGCAGTAATTGGCTTATGTCTTCTACTATCACATTCAGTAGTATCGCATATACTTCAAAAGGAAAGGTATTACTCTTTCAAGGATACGCCGTCAAAACTGCAGTTTTGCAAAGGAAGAATGCAGGGATGTTGTAGTGTTCAAACATTAACTCTGTCAGTTTCTCTCTCTTTGCTCTAGTATTCCACTTGAGAAGAGGGAAAAAGGAAATGCAAATTATTTATTAAGAATTAAAAAGTTGATTTATCTCCAGATAAAATCTAGCACTATATTAACAAAGATATAAAACATCAAAAACAGAAATACCATGACAAATAATCTTTCATAATATCTCACAAAAATGAAAAATGAAACCTCTATATTTCTTTAGATATAGATTAAATTTACTAAATCAATCAGATAAGAATTAAAATTACTTAATAATAAAATTGCTTCTATAAATTCTAGAAATTACAGACTTTTCCACATGAGGAAATCAGAATTCTTAAAAACATATTATTAAATCTAAAGAGTAAATATGGCAATCCAAGTCCTAAGTATGAATTTTAGACCACTGAATTCTCCCATTTATAGCTGGCATTCATAAAAGAAACTATAAGTTGGTAACAATACAATACTGATCATTTATGACCATTATGCTTGCTTTCTGGGACCTTTTGGTCTCTGTACCAAATGTGTTTCACCAGAGACTTTGGTCCAAATATTTCCAGCCCTTGTTCAACATCTCAGTTCTCTCTTGGAGACTTGAATAAAACTACACATACACTGCCCTTGGGGCATAAGAAATGATTCATAAATCAAAATGAGACGCAGTCCAAGGAAATAAAATGTTAAACAAATACCTGGAAATACAGAAATAACCACAAAGTCCATTAGGGTGTTTTGTTGTTCTCTGGATATTTTATTTTTTGGAACAGTACAATAAAAGTTACAATAGTATTAAAAATTAATCCCTTTTTCCTAATTTTCGAATTCACAATATGAATTTCTATACCTCGTTAAAGAAAAAGAAATAAGTCATCAAATGAGTTGAAAACTAAAGGAAAAAAAAAAACTAGAGAAACGTGAAAAAGAAAGTCTTTATCTTACCGGTGCCTCTGACATGAGAACAGGATGGAGGCTGGCTTCTGATTTGACATGCATTTTGTAGGTATGATCCAAAATGGCCTGGAAACTATCCCAGTCTTCAACTAGAAGATAAGATTAATAACTTAGAAACAATGCATAGTTGAAGATGAATACGGCATCTTTTGAGAAATTGTTTCTATGACTTGACAATATTAATGCTTTAGTATACAGAACCTACTGATTTTACAGATCAACTTCCTAACACAGTACTTCATACAGAGAGTACTTTTGTCTTCTTTTTGGTCCCTCCAGCCCCCAGACCTGTCCCAAATGTAATTAATCTAACAGACCTAAAATATCCAATAAATGTTATTCAGTTCAATAAGTACTTATCAGAAGCCCAGAATGTGATCAGAATGATAACAGGAAGTACAGAAGAACTGTATGGCCTTCTGAATGATACTACTGCTCGGGTAAAAAAAATAATTGTATGGTCTAGACCCGACACTCAAAAAACATACAATCTATTTGGAAACAGACTAAAAAACATGTTAAAAATTAGAGAAGGGCATATGTCCTCAATTTGGCTTCCTAAACATTCCATTAGAACAACTGACACTAACTACCTTCTAATAGGCAAACTCATGGATATGCCGCATTTTTAATCATCTGACTTCTCTAAATTATGACAGTATTGCCTACACAAGAGTTTACAAACTTTTTTCTGTCATGGCCCAAAGAAAAAATGTCATTAATTATAGAATATACTTCTACAGGCCCACCTGGATTTTTTTTTAACTTCTCTCTTTCTCAGTGTAAAGCTTCCAATGTCATAGCAGAAAACACTGAGAATCACTGGAATTTTATGCTTCCAGAAACTTTTTCTTTTCTTGTTCTTCTCCTGATTTTTTTTCCTACATCTCTAATTGCTCCCTTTCCTCCTTCTTCAAGAGTACCTTTTATCCTCTATTAGTCAAAATATACAAGTTTTCCCCAGGAACTCCATCTTCCATCCTCTTCTCATATTCCAATTTTTTTTCAGAGTAATAAAATGCAACTCCATGTCTTCAAATCTCTTATGACCTTTATTCACCTGCTTACTGAATTAGCACCTGGATGTTCTGAGCACTTTGAACTCAGTGAACCAACTTACTTACTATACATGAAAGAGTTAACACTGCAAGCCTGAGAAAGGCCTGCTTGTAAGGCTGACTCTTAGCTGGTGTCTGGAAACATGACTGGCATACAGTTCCTGATGTTCATATAAAACTTGTCCCTAAATGGTAAGAGTTGCTTGCTATACCTACACTGTTTGTACAAACAGTGTGCTTAGTTCTGAAGCCTTGCTTTCCTTCTGAGAATCTAAAATTTTGTTACATGCCACATAGATGGTACCTACATAACCAGCGCTCTGTAAAATCCTTGCGCACTGAGTCTCAGAGTTCTCCTGGAAGATAACACGTGTTGTGATTTGTTGCTGGAGGGATTAAGCACATCCTGTACGACTCCTCTGTGAGGAGACTCTCAGAAGTTTGCATCTGGACTTTATCATCCCTTTTCCCTTTGTCAATGTTGTTTTGTATCTGAATCTTCAGTACAATAAATCTTACCTGTGAGTACAACCATATGCTAAGTCCTGTGAGTGAGTCTTGCTTGTAACTGAACCTGAGAGTGATTCTGGGTATGCCTGATAACCTTGCCTTTTTTTGAGACAGAGTCTCACTCTGTCATCCAGGCTGGAATGCAGTCACGGGATCTTAGCTCACTGCAACCTCCGCATCCTGGGTCCAAATGATTCTTGTGCCTCAGACTCTAGAGTAGCTGAGATTACAGGTATGCATCACCACACCTGGCAAAGGTTTATATTTTTAGCAGAGATGGGGTTTTGCCATGTTGCCCAGGCTGGTCTCGAACTCCTAGATGCAAGGGATTCACCTGCTGTCTTGGCCTCCCAAAGTGCTGGGATTATACAAGTGTAAGCCACCATGCCCAGCCAACCATGCCTTTTAAAACCATAACACTTGCTCCTTCCTTTTCTATTCCTATCTCAATGCATGGTGCTCTCTGTTTAGAGTTGCCGCAACCAAAAATCTAGGAAACTTTCTTGAGTCCTCTCTTGCTTTCACTCCCTCGATCACTTTGCACCACTGTCTCCTGGCTACCCTGAAAGTCCCTTCAAAATCTCTACCAGTATGATCTAACAGTTTAAACCCTCTTTATTTCTGATCTGGACTCTTACCTCCCTATTGAACTTCCTGTCTCTACTGTCTCCCTTCAATCGAGCCTACATATTACTATTAATCTTCCCTGCAGGCAAATATGAGCATATAACATCTGTTTAAATTCCTTTGGGGTTATCCTTCAGCAACTAGCATAATACATCCCTGGGATGGTTTACAAGCCCTTTTATGATGGCTCTCTACCTACCTTACCTGCTACTGACCCTAATGAGCCCAATGCTGCAGCCATACATAATTGTATTACATTTCTAAGCACATAAGCTTCTTTCACAACTCCATCCCTTCACACATGCTGGGCCCTCTGCTTTACCCAGCTTTGTCAGCTAGGCTAATTCTTATTCACTGGTCAAGATTCATCGTGAGTTACCACCTTGTGAAAACCATCACTGACTCCCAACACCAGTCAAATACCTCTCCTCTCTAATCCCACTGCTTACTGCACATACCTGTATTGTAGCATTTGTCCCACAGTGCACCGTTATTTGTATATAAACATCTATTTCCACTAACTGTAAGCTTTTGAGAAAAAAAAAACATTTCTTATTCATCTTTGTATTCTCAGTGTCTGGAAATCAGTTTGTGGAATAAAAAACAAACAAACAAAAAACATGGCTGATGTTCAACTTAAAAGAAGCCACTGCTTTATATCTAAAATATACCATGTGCCCTCTATAATCAATTCCATTGGGAAAACGTCATACCCATCCCATTTTTTAGAGGTGAAATGGCCTCCATATTCTCCCTCGGAACCCGCAGAGCATTGGTATCTATGTAGTAGGTGGGACCTCCTTGTTTGCCTTTATCACCATCTATTTCCATCAGTGTGCTTCCGTCGTCTCTTTCCACCACCATACCAATAGCTGTAGGAAAATCCACCTGTCAGAGTCAGAAACATGATACATGAGTTTCACCTTTTACCAAGAAGGCATTTTTTCCCCCAACTAATGTCTTTATTGTATTTGTTTTGAATCAGAATTTCTGCATGAATTTAATTGACATGAATGGCTCTACATATCCAATTAACTCTAACATTACACTTACCTTGGGACAGTCCTCACCAGCATAACCAGCTCTCACAGTATAGGATCCAATGTCAAAAACAAGGGCTCCAACTTCATCTGAAAAGATTAAAAGTTAAATAGCATTAACAGCTTGCAAAAGTATCATATGAAAATTAAACAAGTATTTAATGTACTTAAAATGAGAACATATGTGACAGCTCTGTAAAATTACACTTTTTTTTTTCCTTTTGAGACAAGGCCTTGCTCTGTCACCCAGTTTGGAGTGCAGTGGCACAATCACAGCTCACTACAGCCTCAACCTCCCATGCTCAAGCAATCCTCCTGCCTCAGCCTTCCAAATAGCTGGGACTACAGTGCATGCCATCACACTCAGCTAATATTTTTAAATTTTTTTTGTGGAGACAAGGTCTCACTATGTTGCCCAGGACAGACTCAAACTTTGCGGCTCAAGTAATCCCCTGCCTCAGCATCCCACAGTGCTGCAGGCATGACCCACTGCACTCAGCCCAATTATATTCATATTATTACTCACTTGAACCTAGTTTCAAATACACCTTAAAGAATCATTTAATTAAAATATAACAAGTCATATACCGTATTTCAGTAGCGGTTCGATCAGTTAAGAAATGGTACACTAAAACTGGGTAATTTGAGTTTACTTATTAAAAGGAGTATTTGCAAAGATAGATGTAAAATATAGGACAACCAGAAGGGACAGTACAGTACCCTAGTACTGCAGTGATAACTAATAATAATGAACCCACTGCCATTCTTCAAATTGAAGAAACAAGAAGAAATAACTGTTACCAGAATCTGGAGAGAAAGTTGTATGGGGAAGGCTACTGATACGAGCTTTGAATTTTAGTAGAGGGGATGCAGTTAGCCATGGATTACCCTGAGGTGAATAAACCAGGCTAATATGCCAGCAACCTCCCTCCACCATCAACTAGGGTGATTCTGTAATTTATTATCCAAAGTGGGACAACCACTACTGGCAACTCAATCGTATCTATTAATGTTGAAATTGTGCATACATAGAATTACACATATTTATTCTGGAGACACTCTTTCGTACAGGTTGCAAGGAGACATGTACAAGAACCTAAGCAATTTACTAACCTCTCTGCCTCAGTTTCCTAATATATAAAATGTACATAATAGCTCTTATCTCATAAGATGCTCTAATGATTAAATGTGTTAAATACTTTAATGTATATGAAAATAAACATGTTAAGTGTAATCTGCTATTATAATTATTATTGACACGCCCATTGCCATAGGAAAT
Organism: Cacajao melanocephalus; assembly: GCA_963573385.1. Lineage (NCBI taxonomy): Eukaryota > Metazoa > Chordata > Mammalia > Primates > Pitheciidae > Cacajao > Cacajao melanocephalus. The sequence continues at coordinate 90,422 of CAUYLG010021991.1, forward strand.
GGCAGAAATAATCTAATGGTCTCTCAGTCAGGAAATAGATAAGCAATAATATATTCATACAATGGAATCCTATACAGCAGTTCAAATGAACACTCTAGATCTACATACATCAACATCAATAAATCTGAAAGAATGCTTAGTTTTAAAAGCTAGTTACCAAAAAACCCATATATATGTATATGTATACACACACACACACACACACACACACACACACACACATATACTACTTAATACTACTTAATTCATTATGGGCTGGCCAGGCATGATGGCTCGGGCATGGAATCCCAGCACTTTGGGAGGCGGAGGTGAGAGGATCCCTTGAGACCAGCCTGGTCAACACAACAAAACCCCATCTCTACTAAAAATTAAAAAGTTAGCCAGGTATGGCAGCATATCCCTGTAGTCCTAGCTACTGCAGAGGCTGAGGCAGGAGAATAGCTTGAGCCCAGTAGTTTGAGGCTGCAGTGAACTATGATCACATCCCTGCACTCCAGCAGCCTGGGGAACAGAGCAAGATCTCATCTCCTAAAAAAAAATTATTACAGATGCACACACACGTAGTAAAAGCACGAAGGTATGCATGGGGTCTGGAAATGTTACACATCAACTTCAGTTCAGTGGTTACCTGAACTGAAGAAGGAAGAGAGAGGGAATCTGTATCAATAACATTTTTATTCTTAAAATATCTGAGGTATTAATATGGCAAAATATGACATCTATTTAATCTCATTAGTGAATACAATACTGAATTACATACAAACTTCCAGGTGATTACAGTAATATCAAAAACTTACATCTATACATTTTTAGTATGTTTGAAATATTTCAAAAACTTTTAAAATAAAATTAAACCCATTATTACTTTGCGAATATCAATTAAGAGACAGTACCTCTGCAGAATGATCTCTTTTTTTTTTTTTTTTTTTTTTTGAGATGGAGTCTTGCTCTGTCACCTAGGCTGGAGTGCAGTGGCACAATCTCAGATCACTGCAACCTCTGCCTCCCAGGTTCAAGCGATTCTCCTGCCTCAGTCTCCCAAGCAGCTGGGACTACAGATGCGTGCCACCACACCTCGCTAATTTTTGTATTTTTAGTACAGATGGGGTTTCACCATATTGGCCAGGCTGGTCTCGAACTCCAGACCTCAGGTGATACACCTGCCTCAGCCTCCCAAAGTGCTAGGATTACAGGTGTGAGGGTTGGGCAGGGTAGCTCACACCTGTAATTCCAGCACTTTGGGAGGCCAAGGTGGGCAGATCACAAGGTCAGGGGTTCAAGACCAGCCTAACCAACGTGTTAGGCTGAAACCCCGTCTCTATTAAAAATACAAAAATTAGCCGGGCAGGTTGGCATGCACCTGTAATCCCAGCTACCTGGGAGGCTGAGGCAGGAGAATCACTTGAACTTGGGAGGCAGAGGTTGCAGTGAGCCAAGGTCGTGCCACTGCACTCCAGCCTGGGAGACAGAGTGAGACTCTGTCTCAAAAAAAATTTACATATATATATGTGTGAGCCACCACGCCCAGTGAAACCAGAGTCTTTAAAGAAGCAATTAAGTTAAAATGAAATTATTAGGTTGGGTCCTAATCCAGTATGACTGATGTTTTTAAGAAAAAATCTGGACTTGGATACGTACAGAGGGAAGACCATGTGAAGACAGAGGGAGGAGACAGCCATCTACACACAGAGGAGAGAGACCTAGAAAAAAACAACTCTGCTGATACTGAGATCTACCTCTAGCCTCCAGAAGTGTGATAAAATTAACTTCTGTTGTTTAAGCCACAAAGATGGTGGCACTTTATGATGGCAGCCCTATAAACTAGTACAGACAACTTAGGAAATTTATGAATCCCTTCTTAGAATGTTTTCAATCGATTATAAAATAAACCAATTATGATAAAATATAGTTCTACCATGGAAATTTCGGGAAAGCCAAGAACCCCATGTTAGAGACCCTTCCCTAATTTACCCTTTCCTGGGCAATATATTCCACTCCCATAGCTTCAACTTCTACCTAAATACTGATAATTCCAATCTCAAATCTCTCTCTCTAGCTCTAACCAGAGTCTAGATCCATATCCGGAACTTTTTACTGTACATCAGCATAATTGTGCCTCACGGGTATCTCCAATTCAACACCTCTGAAGCACTGCTAACCTCAGCACTGCCTAACACAGACTGATGACCACCGGTCCTCTACGGCAAAAACCTGAGAGATGTTGGGAACACCTCCATCTTTCAAGTTCTACCAAATATTTCTGTTAAATATTTCTCAAATCCCCTCCTCTTTAATACCATTGTCACTGCCTTCAGGCAAGCTCTTATCTCAACAGGAAACTACAATTCCCTACAGGTATTGTGCCTTCATTTCTTTGCCTCTTAAATCCACCCTTCCAACTGTTTGTTGCACTGTGATCTTTCAATACTGTAACTGCCATTATTTTGGTACATAAATCCTCTGGCAAAAATAAGGGGGTGAATCATTCAGTGGTTTCTCATCACTGAAACTGATAAAATTTAAATCATTCTAGCCAGTTGACGATCAAGGTGTAGCATAATCTGGTAGCAGTCTCATATACTAACATACTGGGTAATATGTCATCTCCTGAGCACATATACTCCTCTCATTCAGCTAACCTTTGCATGTTGTCCCTTTCCACTCCTCCTCCATCATCCCCATTACCTCTATTGTAAAGTCCCTTGACTCCGCACACTGAATTAATAACTTTATTCTCTGTGCTACCTTTGTAATATACATGTACACATATACATACACATATATATAAATATACATACGTTTTTGGTTTTTTAGGATAGAGTCTCACTCTGTCACCCAGGCTACAGTGCAGTGGCCATGACCTCCACTTCTGCAACCTTCACCTCCCAGGTTCAAGTGATTTTCATGCCTCAGCCTCCCCAGTAGCTAGGATTCCAGGCATGCACCACCATGCCCAGCTAAATTTTGTATTTTTAGTAGAGACAGGGTTTTGTCATGTTGGCCAGGCTGGTCTTGAACTCCTGGCCTCTAGTGATCCACCCACCTCCACCTCCCAAGGTGTTGGGATTACAGGTGTGAGCCACCACACCTGTCCCCTTCTACATATTGTTATTAATGAACATCTCTCCTTGAATTACAGTTACCATTTCTCATCAATATAAGATCCTATCAACTACATGATGCACCATTATTTCCTGCATCACTAAGAAAATATATGGCAATTAAACTCTGGCACACCAGCACTATTAAGACATATTCTGGCTGGGAGCAATGGCTCAAACCTGTAATCCCAGCACTTTGGGAGGCCAAGGCGGGAGAATCGCTTGAGCTCAGGAGTTCAAGGCCAGCCTGGGCAACATAGCAAGACCTGTCTCTATTAAAAAAAAAAAAAGACATATTCCAACTTCAGCTGTTTAAATTTGGAAAAAAATGTACAACTAAGAATCAGTGAAACATGGTGTCTATTTACCTAATGACTCATCTACAAGACTGAGCTTCTTGATGACAGAGCCTATACCTGCCACATAGCAAGGACTCAAAAAACAATTTATGAAATAGAAAAAAAAATCAAACATAACAGCTCATTTTCCTGTCGTAATTAGTTCAGTAAACTGGATATGGTGGAATTTTAATTCAAGACTCTGAATTCTTAGAATTTTACATCTGTACCTTTTCAAGTATGAGAGAGAGATCTAATTCCTGTACTCTGCTTTCTTAAAAATTAAGCACCCCTGAACCCAAAGGAGGAGAGTGGCAACGGGAGACAAGAAGCTTAATAGAACCACAGAGTTCTGGATGTTTAAAACCTAGGATGCAATTTCCAATGTATAAAAATCCTCAAGAATCAAACCTCTTTTCTGCTAAAAAGGCTTTTTTTTTTTTTGAGGATTTTAATGCTTTTCTCCAAAGTTTAGGTGATGTGATTCTCTTCGGAAACATAAAGGAAAATCTTATTTTTGTTGTATCCTACCTGTAAAGTGACATCCTTTACAGAAACAGCATTACTATTAGAAACAGGAACAATAGCAATAGTGTGGATTTGTTTTCTGGGTCTCTAACTCATCAAACATAACCCAAAACATGAATCAATGTTTCCATTCACCTGCAGATCTTGCAAAAATGGAGGCTCTAAATCAGGTTTTGAATGAGGCGTGAGATTCTGCATATCTGACAGGCTTGCAGGTGATGCTGACACTGCAGGTCCACGGACCAGATTTTAAAGTAGCAAAGGTAGCATTATTTCTTGTAACTTTCGCTCCCACCCCCATAGGCTAGGAATTATTCCATAAATGAGGCTTGAAGTTGGAAAGTTATGTAAACTGCCCAAGACCAAAGCGCTTAATACTGAGGCTGATGTTTCAACCCAGGTCTGTAACCCCCAGCACCTGGTAATCTTTCTACCACACCACAAGCCTCATCGAGGAAAGTGAAAAAACAAGACGCCTAGGACCCCCTGCAAACTTTCTGGGCATCCTTAAACTACACGTGCTCCAGAATTCATCTGAAACAGACCCGCCCACGAGTCACTACCGAGACTCCGCAGCACCAACAGGCGGGAGTTACTGAAAGGTGAGGCAGCTCGCGCACGGGGCGCAGGCGGGGACGGGCAGCACCCTCCGTGGCCGCCACTTCCCCAGGCGGTTCCACCGCTGGAGGCGCCCCTGACCACCCACGGGACACACCGGGAGCCCTCCGTCCCCGCTCGCACACGCCGGGACCTTCCGAACTTAGGCGCGCACGTCCCGACACAGCCGAGTCTGGAAGGCACTTGGGGAGATGCGACCTGGGCGGTCACCGAAGCCAGGGCCCGCCGGCCGCTGCACTGAGCTGCCCCCCAGCCCCGAGGCGCCCTAAAGACCAGAGCGCGCACCCCAATACCCCGCTCCTCCCGGGGCCGAGGCCGGAGGAGCCACAGAGACACGCGACTCCCGGGCGCCCAAGGGGCGCGCCAAGCCGGGTGGGCTCCGTAGGCGGGCAGAGCGCTGGGCGGAGACGGGGCGGGGAGCCCGGGGTCCGAGAGGGGGAGACCGGAAGGGAACGCCGGGAGGGGAGGGAGGGCCAGGAGCGGCGGTTACCAACCCCACACGCCGAGAAGGCGCGCGCTGTCGTCCGGCGGCGCTCACTCACCTCCCCCGTACACGCCGCCGCTCATGGCTGCTGTCGGCGCGACTCCTGTGCTAAGGGCCAACGGGCGAAGTGGCTGCAGCGGCCGCGACTGCGGGTCCCGAGAAGCGAGAGCCCCTGACTCCCTTAACTTCCACCGCCACCCCCCTCAGGCAACAAAGCGGTATCCACACACCCCAGAGCGCAGCCACACTTGCTGGCTCCTCTAATCAGCCAATCACGAGGGTCCCAGCCTATGTCCAGCCAATCAGAATGCGGCTATGCCGCATCCGCGCCGCGCGGCCCGCAAGCTTAGCCAATCGAAGGCTGCCATCGGGGCGGAGAAAGAGGAAAGCGACAGCAAGACTGAGGGAGTTGCGTTGCGGAGCTGGAGGGGGCGGAGCTTCCCGAGAGGAGGAGAAAGTGGGCGGGAACCCGGGAGAAGGAGGAGGGCGGCTGGAGGGAAGCGTGGGGCGGGTGTAGGGGGCGTTGAGGGGCGGCGGGAACCCGGGCAGGGGAAGGTCGACCTCTGGAAGTGCAACGTGCGTCTCCACGCAGATTGCTGTCCAGTGACTGTGGTGAATGCGGATTTCTTTCTTTCTTCAGAAAAGGTATTTTTAAACTAACTTTTATGTTGAAAAAATAAAAATGTTGCGCTCCACTTTGTGATGGGGGAATCAGTAAATCAGGAGCTTGAAATTTTAAAAATGATTTTTAATAAGTAAAAGAATGAAATGATACATTATCCTAGCTAAACCTAGGTAGCGCTTTAAAAACGATGTAAAAACTTATCCATTTCTTTTTTTAAAAAATCAATTTTAGGCCGGGCGCGGTGGCTCACCCCTGTACTCCCAGCACTTTGTGAGGCTAAGGCTGGCAGATCGCGAGGTCAGGGGTTCGAGACCAGCCTGGCCAACATAGTGAAACCCCGTCTCTACTAAAAATACAAAAATTAGCCGGGCATAGCAGTGGACGCGTGTAATCCCAGCTACTCGGGAGGCTGAGGCAGGAGAATCGCTGGAACCCAGAAGGTGGAGTTTGAGATGGCGCCATTGCACTCCAGCCTGGGCAAGAGAGTGAGACTCTATTTAAAAAAAAAAAAAATTCCTTTTATTCTGTGAGACCGGTGTTTGAACCAGCTAATCAATCTTCATTCAAGGAAGCACCCAATCCTAAATATGCATCCTAAAAGCAGCCTTAGTCCCCCGTTTCTACCAGCCTAGTCCAGATTACCTTCCTTTATCTGCGGATTACTGCAACAACCTATTGCTCTGTCCCTTTGCTGCTTTGATCAAGGCCGCGGGATCTATAAAAACGCCCAAACCAAATCAGGACACTCCAGCGCTGAAACTCTTAAGATTGTTGCCTATCCTTGTAATTGGTAGCAGTTCTTAAGTTGGTATGTCTAGAGTCTAGATGTGCAGAGCCTACTTTTAACCTCAGAAACGACTGGCTAAAACCTCATCAGCCTCAGGGGCAGCAGGGTGGCAGAAAGTGAGGAGGCAGTAGGGTGGGAAACGAGGCTAGCGGGAAAACTCTTTCCCATTCACTTGGCAATGTAGTATATCTGACCATTTAGAAAAGCCTTATTAATCCCATGAGATAATGCAGAGGTCAGCAAACTATGGCACTAGAGCCAAATCCAGTCTTTTTTGTGTGGGGGGTGGGGAGGTAGAGGGAAGGGGAAGTGGGCGGGAAGACTGCCATCTTTTTTTTTTTTTAACGGCCTTGAGCAAGGAATAATTATTTCTAGTTTTAAATTATTTTTTAAAATATTTTAAAAAATAATGTATGACAGGTTGGACATGGTGGCTCACACCTGTAATACCAGCACTTTGGGAGGTCCAAGCATTAGGATCACTTGAGGCCAGGAGTTTAAGATCAGCCTGGGCAACACAGGGAGAACCCCCGTCTTTACAAAAAATTTAAAAATTAGTTGGATATGGTGATACACGCTCCCCCCCCCCCACCTCCACCAGCGACTCTAGAGGCTAGGGCGAGAGGATTGTTTGAGCCCGGGAGTTCAAAAGCTGCAGTGAGCCGTGATCTCGCCACTGCACTCCAGCCTGGGTTGCAATGCAAGACCCTGTCAAAACAGAAAGAGAAGAGGCCGGGCGCGGTGGCTCACGCCTCTAGTCACAGCACTTTAGGAGGCCGAGGTGGGCGGATCAGACCAGCCTGGCCGATATGGTAAAACCCCGTCTCTACTAAAAATACAAAAATTAACCGGGCATGGTTGCGGGTACCTATAATCCCAGCTACTTGGGAGGCTGAGGCAGAAGAATCACTTGAACCTGGGAGGCGGAGGTTCCAGTGAGCTGAAATCGTGCCATTATACTCCAGCCTGGGCAACAAAGCTAGACTTCATTTCAAAAAGAGGAAAAAATGTGAAAACTATATGAAATTCACATTTCAGTGACCTTAAACTAAGTTTTATTAGGACACAGCCCACACTTACTCATTTATGGCTACTTTTGCTCTGGTAAGGGTAGAGTTGAGTAGTTGGGAGGCACACTCTGTGTCCCACTAAGCTGGAGAATACATTTACTACTGGATCCTTTACAAGAAGAGTTTGCAGACCTGAGCTAACATGTGTAATATAACCAGCATAGCGTGCATGAGTACCGTGTATTAACTGTTGTCATTATTATAGCTGTCACTGCAGATGCGTATCAAATCCCAAAAATATTTCTTCTTCCAATCTGTTTTTATGATGTTTGACTAGTAGCTGAAGAACTATAAAATATTGAGATACCTTCTAATAATTATATATTGAAGAGATGCTATTTGTGAGTTTATAATACAGTTATCCATTTAAATCGATGTAGCATTTAAATGCCAAGTAATTTATGTACAGCAAATTCACTAGATTTTAGTGTCGCTGAACACTGAGACCTCTCTTCAATACTACCTCCAACATCTCTCATGTTTGAAGATAATATATCCTAGAATAAAATACCTATCTAGGCTAAAAGAGAGTAAAATATTTGTTCCACTTGTTCAAAGTTTATCAGAAAACAAAACAGTTCAAGAGGGATAATGAGGACCATACTCCCTAGCGTCTGGAAAGCCGGAGATGGGACTGTCTCTTCCCCGGATTTCAGACTGTTGTGCACTGTGTGCAGAGTAACCAGACTGTGCAGGAGAATCGTAAATCTGACAGCACAAAGGAGACAAAAGCCAGGCTTAGATGATTTTGCTTAAAGTCAGGTTTTGCTCCATTTGATAATTTGGAAAAATACTGGAACACAGGTCATTCGTTTGTTCATTCATTCATAATTTCAGGTTGGCTTGGTCTCTTGATGTCCTATTGGAACCACTGCTTTATTTAATGATAAACCATTGAAATGAATTTCAAAGGAAATAAACTTCACAGTACATCTGATGTTTTAGGACAAATCACATGCTGACACAGATAAAAATGCACACCTATGAAGGCTTTGATAAATTTTAGTAAATAAAAAATGTAATAAGACACTAAGATGATTGGCCATGACGTACCGAATTGCTGGAGGATGGGATTGTTCAGAAAGAAAACCTATTCAGCCTTCTAAGAGAACAATGTCAGCGGACGGGCCATCCTCCATATTAATGACTTCATTTCCTTTGAGACAAGACTTACAGTATGGCATCTTGTTATCTTCAATTCTTCTTTTTTTTTCTTTGTGAAACAGTCTTGCTCTGTCGCCCAGGCTGGAGTGCGGTGGCATGATCTTGGCTCACTGCAACCTCCATCTCCCAGGTTCAAGTGATTCTCCTGCCTCAGCCTCCCCAGTAGCTGGGATTACAGGCATGTGCCACCACGCCCAGCTAATTTTTGTATTTTTAGTAGAGAATGAGGTTCACCATGTTGGCCAGGCTGATCTTGAACTCCTGGCCTCAAGAGAGCCACGTGCCTCGGCCTCCCAATCTTCAATTCTTAGGAAAACTAGTTGAAAGTACATTAAAACAAAAGTACTAACCCAGCAGAATCTGGTTTATGAAATATAAAATATATGAGGGTTGGGGTTTTTTGAGTAGTGATATTTCTCCCCTATAGTCTAACATGTTTTCTCTAAAGTCTTGGCTCAGCCTATATCAGTGTTATTAATAACTAGTCAGATTAAACAGCCACAACGACTCAAGGTTATTGTCTGTTATTTCAGTTCTCCAGGGCACCGCATGTCAAAACTATCAATGCCTCCAATTTTTCCCGTGAACCAATATATCAGGTATGTCAACCTAAAAACAAAATATTTTGAAGTAACAGGTATATAAATTTATCTAGCCTACAGCAGGTGCTCAGAGGTTGATTCTGAATCCAGATTATAAAAATTAAGGGCCTTTCAAAAATCCTTTGTAATATCCAAGCATCAGGGATTTCCTCTGTGGCCCCGGGTGCAACAATTGGGTTTGCCACATTGGGTCGCTGGTCCTCCATTCTTGTAATGCTGCACTAGGACTCGTGATGCTGAATCCTCCCTCCTTTCTTCACCAGCTCTGTCAGCACTCAGGTTATGGAATTTCAGCAGTCATTACAAAATGTTACTCATCTTGTCCTCTGTCTCAGCTTTTATTAAATTGCATTGAATAAAAATGCAACTGCTATTTATGCAAGCTAGGAATCAAATTCAGAAAATTATCATCCATCAGGAAGAAATGACACAAAAATTATGTACATTTAGAATTATTTCATGCTGCAAAATATATAAAATTGGCAATAGTAAAAAGCAATTTTCAATACAGACATTTTTATGTGGATATGTATATGTATGAGGAGTCACTGTAAGCACTGTTCTTTGTGTGATGAAGTTCCAAGTGTATAACATTCATCCAAGCCCTACTGAGATAAAAGATAAATACCTGGTATCATATAAAGGCTTTTTCAACAATAGAAATGTGATTGGTCAGATTCATACATGTTTGCCATCCGTTTAGTAAGAGATCTACTATCCATTTCAATAATATAACCTAGATATACAAAGAAGCAAATAAAAGGATGTTTGGTCACAGCTGGTAACTTTATAACACACGAGTAGGTTTGCTATAGTATTAACAATGGTCCTGAAGAGACAAGAAAGAAAAGAAAAAAGGAAGGGCTAAATGCTCGGTGAATTTTATAAGTCTGTACTGTTATTTCATTATCTCAAAAAAAACGCTTTAATCAAAATTGCCAAAAAAGGAAAAAAAAAAAACCTTTCTTTGTTCATTTGATGTAGCTTTTGGGGAAAATCACAATGTGAGTAGGTAGTGCCAGCATTTAATCAGTTGGTGCTGTAAGTGACACTGTGTCACTTAGGGCCACTTTTGGGCAAATCAGGGCTTCTCATTGATCTAGGTCAGTAGGAACACCACATTGTAGCAACACACAACAGCCCAAGGAGCACACTTTCCTGGGACCAAGGTCCTTGCTTTGTATGGTTTCTTTAGAACACTTGAAACTGTTTGGGAATAAAAAGGATTTCATCTGCCATATGATAATAATGACTACAAATTACTGAACTTTATGTGCTATCATAGGAAAGGCACTTTATAATATTTTGCGTTTAATCGACATATCCTTCTGTGGCTTTTGGCAGAAGAGGCCCCGAGATTTGCCAGCTTACCCACATCACAAAGCTATTGAGAGTCAAGATTTGAAACTAGGTTTGTCTGAACCTACTGAGTATGCTCTTTCTACTTCAAGATATCTTTCTTTTTCTACTTCCACGCTTCTAGTAAGCTTTAAAAACAATTATTTCAATTATATATAATATATAATAATATAATCTGTATGTATTATATCTGTATATACACACATATATATGTAAATCCAAAGATACAAAAAGATACAGAGAACTAAGTCTTCCCTTTTCCGTGTATCCCTAGCCGTCTCCTCTCCAGGGAGGGTCTATGCTTACACAACTGATTATGTAAATATATTCCCCTTTCTCTATTTTTTCTGATACAAATGTAACTCACAATACACTAGTGATCTTTAAGAAGCATTCTCGGCTGGGCACAGTGGCTCACACCTGTAATCCCAGCACTTTGGAAGGCCCTGGTGGGAGAACTGCTTGAGCCCAGGAGTTTGAGGCCAGTCTGGGCAACGCAGTGAGACCCCCATCTCTACAAAAAAGTAACAAAAAAAATTAGTCAGGATGGTGGTGTGTGCCTGTAGACCCTGCTATTCAGAAGGCTGAGGTGTGAGAATCACTTGAACCTGGGAGGTCCAGGGTGCAGTGAGCCATGATAGCATCACTGCACTCCAGCGTGGGGTACAGAGAGAAGCCCTGTCTCAAAAAAAAAAAATATATATATATATGTATATATATAAAATTCTCTTGGAAGTGAATTTAAAAATATTTACTTGGACATTTTTATTTTAATAATTTTAAATGGTCTATACCCAGCTAGAAATGGAAATGACACAGCAGTGAAAAACAGCTCCCTTCCTCCTCTTTCAATCCTCCCAATTCCTCAGTTCCTCTCCCCAAATTGAACTACTATTACCAGTTTCTTATTTAACCTTCCAGAGATAGTCTTTTCAGATAGAAACATGTATTTCTATTTCTTCCTCCATTATTGTTATTTACATAAGCTGTAACATACTGAACATGTGATTTTGTACTTGACTTTGCTTACTTAACAGTCCATATCAGCATGTATAACTCTATATATATATGCATACATATATATATATATATATATATATATATATATATATATATGTTTTTCTTTTTGAGATGGAGTCACCCTCTGTCACCCAGGCTTGAGTACAGTGGTGTGATCTCAGCTCACTGCAACCTCCGCCTCCCGGGTTCAAGTGATTCTCCTGCCTGAGCCTCCCAAGTAGGTGGGACTACAGGCGCCCGCCACCACACCTGGCTAACTTTTGTATTTTTAGTAGAGACAGGGTTTCACCGTGTTGGCCAGGCTGGTCTCGAACTCTTGACCTTGTGATCTACCCACCTCGGCCTCCCAAAGTGCTGGGATTACAGGCGTGAGCCACCACACTCGGTCAGCATGTATAATTCTATCGTATTTTTTTTTTTTTTGAGACAGAGTCTCACTCTGTCGCCGGGTGCCAGGCTGGAGTACAGTGGCGCGATCTCGGCTCACTGCAACCTTCACCTCCTGGGTTCAAGCAATTCTCCTGCCTCAGCCTCCCAAGTAGCTGGGACTACAGGTGTGTGCCACCATGCCCAGCTAATTTTTGTATTGAAGTAGAGACGGGGTTTCACCATGTTGGCCAGGTTGGTCTCGATCTCTTGACCTCGTGATCCGCCCGCCTTGGCCTCCCAAAGTGCTGGGATTACAGGCGTGAGCCACCGCACCCGGCCCTATCTTATTCTTTCTTAACATCAGCACAGAATTCCATTACATGTATATAGCATAATTTATTTCATCAGTTCTCTATTGAATAGACATTTAAGTTGTTTCTAGTCTTTTACAAAGAATGCTGCAATGACTATTCTTTTCTGTGTGCATATGTGAGAGTTTTTCTGCAGGATGAATTAGCAGATGTGACATTGCTGGGTCACAGGGTATATACATTTTTAATTATAATTTAATTACACAGGAATTGTATCATTTACATTTCCCCAATAATATGTTTGGGAGTACACTTTTTCCTCCAACCCTCACCAACTCAGAACTTTTTTAAACTTCTGTTAAGATGGAGCTTTTATATAAGATGTTTTGTTCATTCGTTAGCTGTTTAGGTAGAGCCTGTGATTTACTGTTTGTACCAACAGTAGTGTACCAGATCCAAGTGTGCATTTTGGGGGCTCTAAGACTTTGGATGGAAAAATAAGCAGAATAATTTACAAGCAAAACTTCTGATGTGCTAACTTTCTGAACTCCTGCTCTAAGCCTGGCACCAGGGATACTTGGAGAAATAAGCCCTGATTTCACTCAAGGGCCATTAACAGTTCTCCCATTAATGTGAAAGTGGCTGCTAACATGCCAGTTGCTGCTTGGAGAATGGATCCCACATGTCCAGTAAGGCTTAGGCTTCCATCAGTGCTTAGAAGATGTGGGTGGTGGCTGCACACTTCCTTCTTCCATTTGAAGTTGCTTCTCTCCATCCCAACGCATAATGAAAACAATTGTAAACAAAAGAAAAGGCATTTGCCACACTTTTTTTTTTTTTTCTTGACAGAGTGTCACCGTGTTGCTCAGGCTGGAGTGTAATGGCATGATCTTGGCTCACTGCAACCTCTGCCTCCTGGATTCAAGCAATTCTCCTGCCTCAGCTCCTAAGTAGCTGGGACTACAGGTGTGCACCACCATGCCCACTAATTTTTTGTGTATTTAGTAGAGACAGGGTTTTATCATGTTGGCCAGCCTGGTCTTGAACCCCTGACCTCATGATCTGCCCATCTTGGCCTCACAAAGTGCTGGGATTACAGGCATTAGCCACCGCACCCGGCCAGTATTCACATTTTAATTGTAGTATGCACTATATTTCTAACCAGGGGACTGGTTATACAGTTTGTTTTGTTTTGTTGGAATGTAGGAAAAAGGCATTTATTTCTTCTTTTATTTGTTTATTTGTTTTGCTGGGGGAGGAGGGTGGAGGGAGGTGGGAAATTTTTTTTTTTTTTTGGGAAAAATCTATGAGAAGCAGGGAGATTATTATTTTTATTTTCCCCTCTTATTAACCACTATACAAATTAGAAGGGATTATTAGTTACCAAAATTATTGGTCTTTGCAAAATTATCCAAATAACTGCCAGTTACCAGCTCTACCTAAACTGACTGGAAGAAAGCCTATATTTAAGCTTGCCATTGTGTTTGCTAGTGTCTAATAAAAACTGCTCTCCAAATGGTCATAATACAGAAGGAAAAACTAGGTTATTGAAGAATTTGAGCATTAAACTAAGCCATAATCAGCTGGCCATGCCTACTTAATATTACGAGGTTAGGATTGTTAAGTGCACACTCTCCTTACCGCTCTTCCCTTACCTCATGTAACCTAGAGCATCACATTATGATACTCCAGGATCACTCACCTTGGTTATCAACTGTCAGACTTTGATAAACTCCCACAGGGATTTAAAAACCTCTCCTTGTACTGTCTGTGCTATACCAGACCCAGAAGCACATGGGGACACTAGACTTTGGATGACAAAAGCAAGCAGAATAATTTACAAGTAAAACCTGTGATCATTCCATATGTAATTGACCCTTAAATAACATGGATTTGAACAGTGCAGGTTCAAAATATGTGAGTTTTTTTTCAGACAGGGTCTCCTCTGTTGCCTAGGCTGGAGTGCAGTGGCACAGTCTCCGCTCACCACAACTTCCACCTCCCAAGTTCAAATGATTCTCCTACCTCAGCCTCCCAAGTAGCTGGGATTACAGGTGTGTGCCCTCATGTGCAGCTAATTTTTTTATTTTTATTTTTAGTGGGGACGGGTTTTCCCTATGTAGACCAGGCTGGTCTTGAACTCCTGGCCTCAAGTGATCCACCCACCTCTGCCTTTCAAAGTGCTGGGACAAGCATGAGCCACCACACCTGGCCATGAATTTTTTTCGATAAATATATTGGAAAATTTTTTGGAGATCTGTGACAATTTCAAAAAACTGCCAAATGAACTGCATAGCCTAGACGTATCCAAACAGTTAAGAAAAAGGCATGTCATCAACGCTTAAGATATATGCAGATACCAGCCTATTTTGTCATTCACTACCACAATACATACACAAATCTCTTATAAAAAGTTAAACTTTATAAGAACTTATTATATACACAAACACAGATCTTATCTGGGTCCCATTCACAGTCAAGAGAAATAGAAACAAATGTAAAAATGCAGTATTAAAGCACAGCTGCATAAAACTGAAGGTAGTATATACTGCACTACTGTAATAAGTCTGTGATCATCTCCTGTTTCTTTATCGGTGAGCTCAAGTGTTGCAAGTACTTACTTAAACACTGTGTGGTACTATTCGTCTTGTGTGAGCAGGCCGTTTCTCCAGTAAATTGTGTATTGCCGTAAAAAGTGATCTCTCATGGTTCTTGAGTATTTTTTATGTTGTTTAATGCAAACCGTAAACCTTGAATAACACTATGGGACTCATATGAAATGCCACTGGTGGTGCTTTAAGTGCTCCCAAGAAGCAGAGAAAAGTCATGACATTACAAGAAACAAAACTTTATTTACAAAAATAAGATGGCTGGCCCGCAGGTTGTAGTTTGCTGACCCCTCTTCTAAACATTTTTTTAAAAAAGTTAGGTTAATCTTAAATAATGTGAAAACTTTTCAAATTATATTGTAAAAAAAATGTATGTTTCAAAACAGATTGTGTAGGCTGGATGAGGTGGCCCATGCCTGTAGTCCCAACACTTTGGGAGGCCGAGGTGGGTGGATCATGAGGTCAGGAGTTCAAAATCAGCCTGGCCAACATAGTGAAACGGTATCTCTACTAAAAATACAAAAAAATTTAGCTGAGCATGGTGACGGGCGCCTGTAGTCCCAGCTACTCGGGAGGCTGAGGCAGGAGAATCACTTGAACCCAGGGGTGGAGGTTGCAGTGAGCCGAGATCGCCCCACTGCACTCCAGCCTGGGCAACCGATTAAGCCTCCATCTCAAAAAAAAAAAAAAAACCAGATTGAGTATTTATAGAGTATGTGGTTATTTTATTTAAAGGTATACATACTAAAATAAATAACTGTGTGTAACTACATGTAATTATATATTAAATATTATAGTTATATATGACTATTCATAAATTATATCTTTATATAGAATAAGCAGATGATATAAGCAAAAAAGAAAAGCCTGGTATAAAATGCACCAAAATGTTAACCTGGGACTAAAACCTCAATGTGGGATTGTAAAAAGCTTTTCTTAGTATAAAAGTTTAAATTATTTTTAAAAGTAATCATTTTCAAACAAATTTATGATACAAAAACATTTTAAAATATATGTGTTACTACTTACGTACAATCACTTTCGTCTCTATTTCTTTTCAATCCTTGTCTGCACTTCATGCTTGTCAAAGTTTACATATTTTCCTAGTTTTCTTTGCTTTATTCCTATTGTATGCCCAGGGTCAGTAGGTTGCAATAAACCACAGTTTTAAAAAAATTAGATAAAAGTTGTGATTATGATCATAGTGATAATAATGTGAAATAGAGCAAGTTTAGGTAAAATTTCTAAAAATAAGCCTTTGTGGGGAAAACCAACACACTCACAAATGTTACTCTCAACTGTTACTCAAGAACCTTTCAGAAGGGATATCATGTGGAATCCATCAGAATGTCTTTGTTCACATGTCCCAGGAGACAGACACCAAGAAATTCCAGGAGCATTTTTACTACTCTGTGTTTCTTACTACAGCCCAGCTGGCTCAGTGGGACCAATGCTGATGCTTTTAACAGCTGTGAGAACTACAGTTGACCCTTGAACATTGCAGGGGTTAGGGTTAGCCTAAGTTAACTACTAATAGCTTTCTGTTGACTATTTATGGTTAATGTAAATAGTTGATTAACACATATTTTATATGCTTGTACTGTGTTCTTACAATAAACTAGAGAAAAGAAAATGTAATTAAGAAAATCATAAGGAAGAGAAAATACATTCTAGTACTGTAAATGTATTTATAGACACTGTAGATTTATGTCATCTGTTTACAAGATGAATTGTATGCCTGAAACAGCGGGCATCTGCAGCTGCAGGCCTCAATCTCCAGTACGTGTCAAGTAATTCAACTCCTGCACTGCAGCTTGGGCGACAGAGGGAGACTCCATCTCAAAAAAAAGGAATGGCTCACTTTTGGTAAAATAGTCAACCCCAGAACTCCTAGGAGCTGGTTTTTTTTTTTCTTTTCAGGATACCTAATCTTCTGCTGTGTTCTCTAGTACTTGGATGGGCCTGCTTGTTCTTTTTCCATCTATATCAGGAAAACTGCTCAAAACCAAAGTAGAGTAGGGGTAGCTGCTGGCTGGGACTCAGTCCCCTTACTCTGGTGTGCTACCGCTGCCTGGACCTACGCTGATCTTCTCAGGCTCTGGGTTGAATTCTTTTGTCTCTTTGTTTGTTCCACATTCTTCTTTTTCTTTTTCTTTTTGTTAAATTGCGCAGGGTCTTGGCTCTGTTACCCAGACTGGAGTGTAGTGTCACAATCACAGCTCACTGCAGCACTAGGGCCTTGATCGCTGTTACAGTTCACCACAGCCTCAAACTCTGGGGTTCAACCCATCCTCCCACCTCAGTAGCTGGAAACACAGGCAGGCAGCACCACCACGTCCTGCTAATTTGTTATTGTTGTTATTGCAGAGATAGTGGTTCTCTAGATTGCCTGGGTTGGTCTCAAACTCCTGGGCTCAAACAATCCTCCTTCCTTGGCTTCCCAAACTGCTAGGATTATAGGCATGAGCTACCGTGCCCTGCCATCTTCTCATGCTGACTAGTACACTAGAGGACCCTGCCTTGGATCCTGCCTGGTTAGGTTCTCCCCACACAGCCTACTCATGGCTCTACCTGTGTCCCTGCCTTATTTTGATTTGATTTTTATATATGGTGAGAGATAGGGGTCTAGTTTCATTCTTCTATATATGGATATCCAGTTTTTCCAGCACCATTTATTGAAGAGACTGTCCTTTCCTCAATATATGTTTTTGGCACCTTTGTTGATAATGAGTTCACCATAGCTGTATGGATTTATTTCTGGATTCTCTATTCTGTTCCATTGATCTATGTGTCTATTTTATGCCAGTACCATGTTGTTTGGGTTACTATAACTCTGAGGTATGATTTGAAGTCAGGTAATGTGATTCTTCTAGTTTTATTCTTTTTGCTCAGGATAGATTTGGCTATTCTTGGTCTTTTGTGGTTTCATGTAAATTTTAAGATTGCCTTTTCTAAGTTTGTGAAGCATATTGTTTGTATTTTGATAGGGATTGCATTGAATCTGTAGATTACTTGGGGTAGTATGAACATTTTAGCAATATTGATTCTTCCAATTAATGAACATGGAATATCTTTCTAGTTTTTGTGTCCCCTTCAATTTCTTGCATAAATGTTTTATAGTTTTCATGGTAGAAATTATTCATTTTAGTTAACTTCTAGGTATTTAATTTTATTTGTAGCTATTGTAGGTGGGATTACTTTTTAATTTCCTTTTCAGATCATTTACTGTTGGCATATAGAAATGCTATGATTTTATATGTTAATTTTGTATCCTGAAACTTTGCTGACTTTGTTTATCAGTTCACATAGTTTTTTAGTGGAGTCTTTAGATTTTTCCAAATATAAAATTATATCTTCTGCAAACAAGGATAATTGACTTCTTTCATTCCCATTTGGATGCCTTTTATTTCTTTCTCTTGTCTGATTGCTCTAGCTAGGACTTCCAGAACTACATTGAATAACAGTGGTGAAAGTGGGCATCCTTGTCTTTTTCCAGATCTGAGAGGAAAAGCTTTTGTTTTTTTTCCCATTCAGTACAACAGTAGCTGTGGGTCTGTCAGATATGGCTTTTGTTATGTTGAGGATGTTCCTTCTATACCCAGTTTTGTGAGGGTTTTTTTATGATGTGATATTGAATTTTATCAAATGCCTTTTCAGCATCAATTAAAATGATCATTTTTTTCCTTTATTCTGTTGATATGATGTATCATACTAATTGATTTGGGTATGTTGAACCATTCTTGCATCACTGGGATAAATCTCACTTGGTAATGCTGAATGATCTTTTTAAATGTGTTGTTGAATCCAGTTTCCTTGTATTTTGTTGAGAATTTTTACGTCAACATTCATCAGAGACATTGGCCTGTAATTTTCCCTTTTTGATGTGTCTTTGTCTAGTTTTGGTATTAGGGTAATACTGGCCTCATACAATGAGTTTGGAAGTATTCCATCCGCCTATGTTTTTTTGAATAGTTTGAATAGGATTGGTATTGGTTTTTCTTTAAATGTTTGGTAAAATTTAGCAGTGAACCCATTGTGTCCCAGGCTTTTTCTTTACTGGAAGACTTTTTATTATGTCTTTGACTTTATTACTTGTTGGTCTATTCAGGTTTTGGATTTCTATATGGTTCAGTCTTGGTAGGTTGTATGTGTCTAGAAACTTGTTTCTTCTAGGTTTTCCAGTTTATTGGCAGATACTTGCTCATGGTAACCTCTAATGATCTTTTTGAATTTCTGTGGTATTAGTTGTAATGTCATCTCTGATTTTATTTAATTGATTCTTCCCTCTTTTTTCTTAGTCTGACTAATGGTTTGTCCAGTTTGTTTAACTTTTCAAATAGCCAACTTTTCATTTCATTGATCTTTTGTATGGTTTCCTTTGCTTCAATTTCATTTTTTTCTGCTCTGTTCTTTGTTATTTCTTTTCTTCTATTAACTTTGGGTTTGATTTGCTCTTGTTTTTCTAGTTCTTAATATGAATTGTTAGGTTGTTTATTTCAGCTTTTTTTTTTATGTAGGAACTTACAGCTATAAACTTCCCTCTTAATATTGCTTTCACTGTATCCCATAGATTTTGGTATTGTGTTTCCATTATCATTTGTTTCAAAAAATGTTGAATTTTCTTCTAATTGCTTCATTGACCTACTAATCACACAGGAGCTTATTGTTTAATATCCATATGTTTGTATAGTTTCCAAAATTCCTCTGGTTATTGACTTCTAGTTTTATTCCATTGTGGACAGAAAAGAAGCTTGAAATTATTTCAGTTTTTTAAATGTTTTAAAGACTCGTTTTGTGACTATATGAGTCCATTTTCATGTGGCTATGAAGAAATACCTGAAACTATAATTTATAAAGAAAAAAGGTTTAATTGACTCACAGTTCTGCATGGCTGGGGAGGCCTCAGGAAACTTACAATCATGGCAGAAGGCACCTCTTCACAGCATAGCATGGAAGAGAATGAGTGCTGAGCTAAGGGGGAAGCCTCTTATAAAACCATCGGATCTTATGAGAATTCACTCACTACATGAGAACAGCATGAGGGAAACTGCCCCCGTGATTCAATTATCTCCGCCTGGTCCCACCCTTGACATGTAGAGATATTGCAATTCAAGGTGAGATTTGGGTGGGGACATAGAGCGAAACCGTATCAGTGACCTAACATATGGTCTATCCTTGAGAATAATTCTTGTGCTTAGGAGAAGAATGTGTACACTGTGGCCATTGGATGAAATGTTCTATAAATATCTATTAGATCTACTTGGTCTATAGTGCAGATTAAGTCCAGTGTTTTTTTGTTGATTTTCTGTGTGGATGTTCTGTCCAATGATGCAAGAGGAGTGTTGAAGTCTCCAGCTATTATTCTGTTGGCGTCTATCTCTGTCTTTTACTCTAGTAATATTTGCTTTATATAATCTGGTGTGCTCTACTGTTGGGTGCATATATTTTTATATCTGTTGTATCCTCTCACTTAACTCCTTTTTAATTATATGATGACCTTCTTTGTCTCCTTTTATAGTTTTTGTCTTGAAATCTATTTTGTCTGATACAAGTATAGCGATTCCTGCTCTTCTTTTGGTTTCCATTTTTATGGAATTTTTTTTCCATCCCTTATTTTTTCAGTCTATATGTATCTTTATACATGAAGTGTGTTTCTTGTAAGCAACAGATCATGGGGTCTTGCTTTTTTAAGAAAAATCTATTCAGTCACTCTATGTGTTTTGATTGGAGAGCTTATTCCATTTATATTTAGTTATTATTGATAAGTAAGGATTTACTCCTACAATTTTGGTATTTTTTTTTCTGGTTGTTTTGCAGCTACTCTTCCTTCTTTTGTTCTTCCTGTTTTCCTTTTAGTGAAAGTGATTTTCTCTGATGACATATATTTTTTTTCTTTTTATTTTTATGTATTCATTGTCTGTTTTGAGGTTACCATGAGGCTTGTAAATAGTATCTTAAATTCATGACAACTTAACACTAATTGCATAAACAAATTAACAAGTAAAAATAAAATTAATAAAAACGATAGTTTAACTTTATCTCCCCACTTTTTAACTTTTTGTTGTTTCTGTTTATATTTTATTATACTTTCTGTGTCTTGTAAAGTTGTTGCAGTGATTTTTGTTGGTTTCATCTTTTAATCTTTCTATTTAAGATATGAGTAGTTTACACACCACAATTACAGTGTTATCCTATTCTGTGTTTTCCTATGTACTTAAAATTACCAGTGAGTTCTGTATCTTCAGATGATTTCTTATTGTTCATTAATATCATTTTCTTTCAGATTGAAGAACTCCCTTTAGCATTTCTTATAGGACAGGTCTGGTGATGAAATCTCTCAGCTTTTGTTTGTCTGAGAAAGCCTTTATTTCTCTTTCATGTCTGAAGGCTATTTTCACCTGATCTATTCTAGGGTAAATGTTTTTTTCCTTCAGCATGTTAAATATGTCATGCCACTCTCTCCTGGCCTATAAGATTTCCACTGAAAAGTCAGTTATTGATGCATTGGAGCTCCATTGTGTGCTATTTGTTCCTTTTTACTTGCTGCTTTTAGGATCCTTTCTTTATTCTTGTCCTTTGGGGGTTTCATTATTAAATGCCTTGACATAGTCTCCTTTGTGTTAAATCTGGTTGGTGTTCTACAACCTTCTTGTGTTTAAATACTGATACCTCTCTCTAGGCTTGGGATATTCTCTGCTATTATCCCTTTGAATAAACTTTCTACCCCATCTCTCTCTCTATTTTCCCTTTAAGGCCAATAACTCTTAGAGTTACCCTTTTGAGGCTATTTTCTAGCTCTTGTAGGCATGCTTCATTCTTTCTATTCTTTTTTCTTTTGTCTCCTCTGACTATATATTTTCAAATAGCCTGTCTTCAAGCTCACTAATTATTTCCTCTGCTTGATTGATTTTGCTGTTAAGAGACTCTGATGCATTCTTCAGTATATCCACTGCATTTTTTAAACCCCAGATTTTCTGCTTGATCCTTTTTGTGTGTGTGTGACAGGGTCTCAGTCTGGAGTACAGCAGCATGATCATGTCTCACTGTAGCTTTGATCTCCTGGGCTCAAGCAATCCTTTCATCTCAGCCTCCCGAGTAGCTGGTCTATGGGCATGCACCACCATGCCCAGCTAATTTGTATATTTTTTGTGAAGATGGCATTTCACCATGCTGCCCAGGCTCGTCTTGAGCTCCTGAGCTTAAGTGAGATCTACTCGTCTTGGCCTCCCCAAGTGCTGGGATTACAGATGTGAGCCAGCATGCTGGCTTTGATTCTTTTTAATTATTTCAATCTCTTTGTTAAATTTGTCTGACAGGATTCTGAATTCCTTCTGTGTGTTACCTGGAATTTTTTCGAGTTTCCTTAAAACAGCTATTTTGAATTCTCTGTCTGAAAAGTCACATGTCTCTTTCTCTTTCAGCTTAGTCCCTGATGCCTTATTTAGTTTGTTTGGTGAGGTCATGTTTTCCTAGATAGTCTAAATGCTTGTGGATGTTCACTGGTGTCTGGTCATTCAAGAGTTCGGTGTTTATTACAGTCTTTGCAGTCTGGCTTGTTTGTATTCATCCTTCTTATGAAAGCATTCCAGATATTCAAAGAGACTTGGGTGTTGTGATCTAAGGTTTTGGTTACTGCAGCTGTATCTGCATTAGGGGGCACCCCAAGCTCATTAATGCTATGGTTCTTAAAGACTAGAGGTACTGTCTTCATGGTCTTTGATAAGACCCACAAGAATTCTCTGGATTACCAGGCAGAGACTTGTTCTCTTCCCTTACTTTCTCCCAAGCAAGTAGAGTTGCTCTCTGTGCAGAGCTGCCTGGGGCTGGGGGAGGGCTGACATAAGGACACCTGTGGCCAGCACCACTGGGACTTTGCTGAGTCAGACCTGAAGCCGGGCGCTGTCACCACTGCCTGTCTACCTTACGTTTGCTCAAGACCCTAGGTCTCTGCAGGAGCAGATGGCAAAGCCAGCCAGGGTTGTATTCACCCCTTAAGGCAGTGAGTTCCCCTGGTCCCTGGGCAGGTCCAGAGATGTTGTCCAGGAGCCAGGGCCCACAGTCAGAAATCTTAGAACTCTACCTCGTGCTCTATTCTATGGCAGCTGAGCTGGTACAAAAACCATAAGACAAAGTCCTTCCTATTCTTCCCTCCCCTTTACCCAGGTGAAGGAGTTTCTCCCCATGTCCACCACCACCACAGGCCCACAGGAAGTACTTCCAGGGTGTCACTGATGTTCACTTAAGGCCCAAGAGCTCTTCAGTCAGCTTGTGGTGGATGCTGCCAGCATGGGACTTACCGTTCTGGACAATGGGCTCTTCTCTGGCTCATAGTACGTACCGAAATGCCACCCAAAAGCCAAGGGCTGGAACTGGGAACCCCGAGAGCCAGTTTGGTGCTCTTGTTTAATGTGGCCAAGTTGGTACCTAAGCTTCAAGACAAAGTCCCCTTTATTCTTCCCTCTTATTTTCTCAGGCAGAAGGAGTCTATCCTTGCCGCCTCCACAGCTGTGAATATGTTGGCTCACATCTGAAGCCGGTACCTCTCAGAGTCTCACCCAAGGCCCATAGTGTGTACCACCTGGTTAATGCTGCTAATTATTTGGGGCCCAAAGACTCTTTAGTCTGCAGGTGATAAATCCTGCCAGGACTGAATCTTTCCTTTCAAGACATTGGGTTCCCTTCTGACCCAACCTGTGTCTAGAAATGTTATCCAGGAGCTAGGATGAGGGAGGCATGGTGTCAGCAATTCAAGACTCTTTCCTAACCTCTTCAGTAACTCTTTCGGTGATATGAAGTTAAAACCAGGTACTGTGATTGCTTGCATGATACCTGGTTCTTATGAAGGTGCTTTTTTTGTGTAGACAGTTGTTCAATTTGGTGTTCCTGCAGGGAGGACAATCAGTGAAGGCTTCTGTTTGTCCATCTTGCTTCACCTTCCTCAATATTTTTTCATGTTCTGAAAACTTATTATGTGCCAGGTATACTATTCTGTGTCCTATATATGTAACTCCAGTATTAAGACACTTATTGTGGAGGAATAAGTCCATTTTAAAATGATTTTACTCTTAGCCTATAAACCATACCCATGAAATTGCGAGAAATACTAATTTAGGACTTTTACTTAAGTTCAAGCATTATATTCTAACTCTCACAGAGTTCATAGAAATAAGAAATCAGTGCATAGGTTCAGAAACTTGGAAGCAGCTTTTCTAGTCCTTTCAACTTATCTCTAGTTCTGTCCATGGGACCTTTTACCTTGGACAGTGGGACCACATTACATGGTCTCGTCCATGGCTGCCTAAGAGTATCTCCCAGGGTGCTGTCCACACTGGAGCTGTGTCCATTCCTTTGATCTCTTCACTCCTGAGCTCTTCACTCACCTCCTCTGCTGTCCACCACCAGCCTAGGAGCCAGGCATTCTTTCTGGTTCCACTGCTAGAAGGAAGATGGTGGCGAAGACAAGTATCAGTAAGTCTCTGTGGCGGTCTGGCCTCAGGTTGACACATCTGCAGGCAATCCGGCTTTTTATATTTTAATTGTCAATATTCTCTTTGTTAATACTAAAAGAGAGTGTCTATATTCTTCCCAGTCTTAAGTCACATTACAAAAGGCTCTCATAATTATGGATGTGTCTTACTCACGGGAGTGTGAGAGAAAAAGAAAATCTGAATCCTCACATTAAATCCTCACCACCACTCACATTGAATCCTCACAGAGCCCTTGAAAAAGAGGCATGATTGATTCTCATTATTTTTGGTAACTAGAAAGTCACCATGAATACTGACTCAGTGAGTACTGAATCATTGTTCAGTATTGTTTAGTTTAGAATACTGAACCTAGGGACCACACAGGGTTAGGTTCCTGTAAGCCTCTGGTCACAATGTCTTCGTCAACCAATCAATGCATAATCTGGTTTTATGTTAGTTCATTTTCTGTTGCTTATAACAGAATACTAAAATGGAATAACTTATTTTTAAAGGAGTTTATTTCTTCTTGTTTTTGTTTTTTGGCTTTTGATTTTTTTTTTTTTTTTGAGATGGAGTCTTGCTCTGTCGCCCAGGCTGGAGTGCAACAGCGCAATCTTGGCTCACTGTAACCTCCGCCTTCTGGGTTCAAGCAATTCTCCTGTCTCAGCGTCCCAAGCAGCTGGGTCTATAAGCACATTACCACACTCAGCTAATTTTTGTATTTTTAGTAGAGGTGGGTTTTCACCATGTTGGTCAGGCTCAAACTCCTGGTCTTGAACTCCTGACCTCAGGTGATCCACCTGCCTCAGCCTCCCCAAGTACTGGGATTACAGGTGTGAGCCACTGTGCCCAGCCAGGAGTTTATTTCTTATAATTATGGGGACTGACAAGTCCAAGGTCAAGAGGACACATTTGGTGAGGGCCTTCTTGCTGGTGGGGACTCTACAGAATCCCAAGGTGGCATAGGGCATCACATGGTGAGGGGGCTGAGTGGGCTAGCTCAGATCTCCCTTCCTCTTTTAAATCCACAAGTCCCACTCTGTGGCAACTAGTTAATCCATTAATCCACAAACGGATTAATTGATAAGGACAGAGCCCTCATGCCCCAATTATGTCTTTTTTTTCTTTTCAAGACAAGGTCTTGCTCTGTCACCCAGACTGGAGTAGAGTGATGTGATCTTGACTCACTGTACCCTCAAACTCCTAGGCTCAAGAGATCCTCCCAGCTCAGCCTCCCAAGTAGCTAGGACTACATATGCCACCATGCCCAGCTAATTTTTGTATTTTTGGTAGAGACAGGGTCTCACTATGTTGCCCAGGCTGGTATCAAACTCCTCGCCTGAAGCAATCCTCCTGCCTTGATCTCCCAAAGTGCTGGGATTACAGACATGAGCCGTAATGCCCAGCCTCATTCACCTCTTAAAGGTCCTACGTCTCAATACTACCATATTGGGGATTAAGTTTCAACATGAGTTTTGGAGGGGACAAACATTCAAACCATAGCATAAGTATTGTAGATTCATTAGCATTGAACTCATACCTCACAGCTCTATACCTCATGCCTGAACAAAGCTTATCTAACACTTATGTGCACTCCTATGTCTTTTGGAGCACTAGTCACAACAGTCAAAATATAGAATCAACTTAAGTGTCCATCAACAGATACATGGATACAGAAAATGTGATATATATACATAATGGAGTACTATTCTGACATTAAAAAGATGAAATTCTGTCATTTATAGCAATATAGATGGAACTGGAGGTCATTATGTTAAGTGCAATAAGCCAGGCACAGAAAAACAAGTACCACATGTTCTCATTCATATGTGGGAGCTAAAAAAGTTGATCTCACGGAGGTAGAGAGCAGATGATGGTTACCAGAGGTTGGGAAGAGTAGAGGGGAGTTGAAGAGAAGCTACTTTCCCAGTACGATCGGAAAGATCCTGAAAGCTTGCTTGTCTCTAAATGCATCCTTTGATAATACGATTTGGATATTTGTCGCCTCCAAATCTCATACTGAAATGTGATTTCCATTTTGGAGATGGGGCCTGGCGGGAAGTATTTGGATCATGGAAACTGGTCCCTCATGAATGGCTTAGCACTACTCTCTCGGTGGTGAGAATTCTCACTCCGTGTTCATGCAAGATGTATGTTTTAAAAGAGTGTGCCATCTCCCACATTACTTGCTCTTGCTCTCACTATGTGATGTGACTGCCATCTTCTTCCATAATTGTAAGGTTCTTAAGGCCTCACCAGGAGATGCTGTTGCCATGCTTCCTTACAGCCTGCAGAACCGTGAGTTAATTAAATATCCTTT
This sequence comes from Cacajao melanocephalus, assembly GCA_963573385.1. Lineage (NCBI taxonomy): Eukaryota > Metazoa > Chordata > Mammalia > Primates > Pitheciidae > Cacajao > Cacajao melanocephalus. The sequence goes on from CAUYLG010021991.1 coordinate 117,194, forward strand.
ATTTATAAATTACCAAACCTCAGCTAGCTTGCTTCCTTCCTTCCTTCCTTCCTTCCTTCCTTCCTTCCTTCCTCCCTCCCTCCTCTCTTTCTTTCTTTCTTTTTCTTTCTTTTCTTTTCTTTTTTTCTTTCTTTCCTTTATCTCTCTCTCTTTCCTCTTTGTTTATTTTCTGTCTTTCAACAAGGTCTCACTGTATTGCCTTGGCTGGAGGGCAGTAGCATGACCATGGCTCACTGCAGCCTCAACCTTCCAGGCTCAAGAGATCCTCCCATCTCAGCCTCCTGAGCAGCTGGGACTACAGGGTGCACAACACCACACCCAGCTAATTTTTAAATTTTTGTAGAGACAAAGTCTCGCTGTGTTGCCAGGGCTGGTCTCAAGCTCCTGGGCTCAAGTGATCCTCCTGCCTCAACCTCCCAAAGTGCTAGAATTGCAGGTGTGAGCTACCATAGCCAGCCATGTATTCCATTATAGCAATTCAAGTAGACTAACACATTCATCCATCTACATAATGCTTAAATGAAATCTCTTCTAAAATCCTACTATTTAAAAGCCTATCTCAGCAGGTATTGACCAGAAATGGTAAACAGGAGAAGCAAACATCTATGGTAAGAGTTGAGTGGTGTTAGGAACTAGTCAGTATGGTTTGGGTATTTGTCCCCTCCAAACCTCATGTTGAAATCTGATTCCCAATGTTGCAGTTGGGGCCTAATGGGAGGTGTTTGGGTCATGGTGGCAGATCTCTCATGAATAGATTAATGCCCTCCTTGGGAGTGGGAGGCTGTGAGTGAGTTCTCACTCTCTTAGTTCCCACAGGAGGTTGTTGTTAAAAAGAGCCTGGCACCTCCCACTCCCAACCTGCCACCATTCCCTCCTCTCTTTCCATATGACCTCTGCACAGACTCTCCTTCACCGTCCACCATAAGTGGAAACAGCCTGATACCCTAACCAGAAGCCAAGCAATTGCTGGTGCCATGCTTTTTGTAAGCCTGCAAAACTGTGGACCTCTTTTAAAAATAAATTACCTAGGCTTAGGTATTCCTTTATAGCAACACAAAATAGACTAAGACACTGGGACAAGGACAGATGTCTGCAGAATGAGCCCTTCGGGGAAGAGCAGTCTCAGACAACTCGAAAGCAGAATCAACAGGAGGAGGCTACACTTTGCCTCCTTCAGAATTTTGCCAAAGACCAGTCCTACATCTTGACCAGGCTAGAAGCTGAGATGACCTCAGCTGTCAGCCCATGCCTCACGGCCTGCAGCACTTCTGCGAGTTCCCTAAGAGGCCTTGAGAGAGCTGGGCATCAGCAGCAGATCACTGTAATGTGCTTCGTGCTGACTCACTCAGTCCCATTTCCTGTGCTGGGCTGAGCTCAGACACCCGGGGTTTGAGCTCCTCTGTCTGGTGCCAGCCTGATGCCCCTCGAGCTGGAGTGTATGTTCTCTACCTTCCGTGTTAAAAGGCTCTTCTTAGATCATTAGTTAGGTTCGGGCGTTACCGTTTATTAAATGGCTTTCCTCAGATAGTCGGCAACCCTTCATTTTATCATTGTTTCTAAAATTGAGAGACTACTCCTGGGATATAATAAAGGAGGTGGCCCAAGAGAGGAGGCCCTCGAAGCCGCAGCACGTCACATGTGTATCTTCCTACAGAGCCTCTTTTGTGCTCAAAGGCAGAAGAGGGGTGTGTGGAGAAAGGGAATTAAATAACCTAACAGGAGCATCAGTGAAAACATTAATTAAGCCATGCATGGGTTAAAATGTTAAACACTGATAAAGCACTGAGTAGAATGTAAAATTTAAATGATTTTTTGTAAAAAACCCAAACTTGTTGCTTGCTGCAGACCACTTCAGACTTCTTTCTCGGTGGCCATTCCTCACCCCTCATGCCGGGCACACACCCATGCACACCTCCGGTTTGAGGAGAAGGGAGAGGAATCTGCTTTGGCGTAAAGATTCAAAAATTGTTACTAGTCAAATAAACCAAAACAGAGAGTACAACCTACCCAAGCATGGGACCAAACTAAATTTGGGGTCAGAGAATCAGCATGCAGGATCCGTTACATCAGTAACTGCATTTTTGCAACAGTTTGTTAAGTAGCAGTACAGATACTGGCAAGTCAGAAAGGTAATAGCCAAATGACAGTAAAGGCTATCAAGAAGCACTTTCCATAATGATGAAACTCAGCAAACTTCTCCTCTCATGTCATTCTCCCTTCTCCCACGGCAGGCACCACTGCCAGCCTCCCATAGATGGCACTTGGCCTTCACCTGGCCCTTTGTTGTCTAAAGCACTCTGACAGAGGAGCATTATTTAGGTTTTCTTTTTCTTTCTTTCCTTCTTTTTTTTTTTTTTCCCAGAGATAGACTCTCACTCTGACACCCCAGGTAGAATGCAGTGGCATGATCATAGCTCACTACAGCTTCAAATGCATGGGATCAAGCAATCCTCCAGCCTCAGATTCCCAAGTAGCTGGGATTATAGGTGTGTGTCACCATGCCTAATTGATTTTTAAAAATTGGTGGTGGGTAGAGATGGGGCATTATGATGCCCAGGCTGGTCTTGAACTCCTGGCCTCAAGCAATCCTCCCAAAGTGCTGGGATTACAGGCGTGAGCCACTGTGCCTGGTCAGGTTTTCATTCTACCCAGAGTTCTCTAAACTTTACATGCTTCAAACAAAGGATCAGGTCACCTGGCCTAAGAAATATAGTAGAATTTTTAACAAGCCAAATAGCGAGGGAAATTTTTAAAATAGAATTAGTCCTAAAAAAATATTGAATTCATAGTTAAGTTAATCATAATGAGATAATAAAGGCCTTCCATTCCTCCTAAGCAAAAATTTGAAGCCCTCTATACTGGTTTTGCTGAGCATTAAGAGCAAAGAATTTTGATTAGCTAATTATAAAACTTTACATGAAATGTAATGAACTCTTCCAGTTAACGCTCTCAAGGGATGTTTGTGTTTTAAAATAGATGCCTGTGAATTCAAATGAATGAATCTCTACTTGGCTGAAAACATAGGGAAGATATTTTTCTTATTCATTTTCTATTTTTGAGTTCTTTATACATATGCATATATTATAATTTTACATAGATGAATAAATGCTCTCACATCATACATATTGGATTTCCCAATGAAGTCTTTTCATGTTTTTTTTTCCTTGTGTTCGTTCTCTAACCCCCACATCACCCCTATACGAGTTTCCTAGGCTGACACAACAAAATATCACAAATGGAGTGGCTTCAAACAACAGAAATTCATTGTCTCACAGTTCTGGAGGCTAGAAGGCCAAGATCAAGGTGTTGGCCAGACCATGCTCCCTTGGAAGCCTCAGGGGAAGATCTTTCCTTTCCCCTTCCAGCTTCAGGCAGCCTCAGATGTTCCCTGGCTTGTGACAACACACCTCCAATCTCTCTGCCTCCATTCCCTCACTACGTGGCCCCTCATGGGGCTGCATTCTCCTGTGTCTGCACTGTTTTCCCTCTCTGTCTCTATATCCAAATGTCGCCTTCTAATAAGGATACCAATTGTGTTGAATTAATGAATTCAGGTTCACCCTAATGACCTCATCTTAACTTGAATACATCTGCAAAGACCCTACTTCCAAATAAGGACACAGTCACAGTGACATAATTTAGATATTTGTCTCTGCCCAAATCTCATGTTGAATTCCAATCCCTAATGCTGGAAGTGAGGCCTGTCGGGAGGTATTTGGATGATGGCAGATCCCTCATGGCTTGGTGCCATCTTCAAGATAGTGAGTGAGATCTCACAAGACCTGGTCATTTAAAAGTATGTGGCCCCTTGCCCACCCGTTCTCTCGCTCTTGCTTCCATTCTTAACCTGTGATAAGCCTGTTTCCCCCTTGCCTTCTGCCATGACTGATGCTTTCCTAAGACTTCCCAAGAATCAGATGCTGCTGTGCTTCCTGGACAGCCTGCAGAACAGTGAGCCACTTAAACCTCTTTTCTTATAAATTACCCAGTCTTAGGTATTTCTTTATTGTGGTGCAAGAATGGCCTAACACAAACAGGCAATAGTGGTTAGGGCCTTACCGTATCTACTTGGGAGTGACATCACTCAACTCATGACACCTCCCAAGCCCGTGTTACCCACCCTAGTTTGCACCCTTCAGTACCTTCTTGCTCTTTCTCCCAGTTTCCCATGCCTGCAGGGAGCCCTTCCATTTCCTCACTTCCATCCTGCTCTTTCCTACCAAGACACCTGGGTTAGTCGCTTGAAATCCCACTTCTAACCCAGCATTGGCATTTGCTATAGTATCACAAAGGCAGGCAAGAGCAGTGATGGCAGCATCAGAACGCCAGGGGCAGGAAAATAATTTCTGGGGCTTTTTTGGTGTGGGCTCTGCATTTGCTCAGTGTTCTAGAAACAGCAGACAAGGAGGGTGGTCTGGGATAGATCTGCTTATCTTCACCAAAAGCACGCTTCCCTGGGAAGGGAGTTTAGGTACTCTTCCCTTCCCGGCACCCCTACTCCACCTCTGCCTTGAAGCTTAAGTCAGAGTCTTTCTCTGTCGCCTGGCAGCAGCATTTTAATTATAGAGTAAATAAATTTTCCTACAGACTTCCTTCTGTTTTTCTAATAATGTGTCTGCATTCTCTATTTTGAGAATAGAGAGAACCATTGAAAAACGCCCATGGTGTTTTAGAAAAGTTTAACGACTTAAACAGCAAAACGCAAATGCCTCAGTAAACTCTCTCTTGGCATCTCTTTTCCTATCCCTCAAAGCTCCTCAAATGCCAATACTAATCCATTTGAGAGGACTGTGAGAAGGGAAAGCATTTTTGAGCAACTGAGAATTGGGGTCAGTCCTTATCCAAGACCACGTATAAATCACAGCAATTCAAGGAGGCTGGCTGGTCCAAGTCAAAAGTTTGAGCTTTGTGGGGGTCATCTGTTATTGCCTGCCCAGCACTGCCCTCCTCTCCTTCTGAAGAACAGCTCCTGGCCTTACTCCAACTAGTTGGTTCTAGCCAAATACTGATCTCAGGGCTAGGCAAGTGACCCAAGCATGGATCTTCAAAGTCCTCATTCAGGAGTTTTAAAATGGGAAGAAAAACATCAGGGACTGTCCCACGTGTGGTAAAGCTGGAGTGGTGAGCCTGGGAGGAGCTTCGGGGCTGCCCATCACTGTGGAGTCTGAGAAAGGGGCAGGGATTGGGAATCCTAATGGCATTTGTCTTCCTGCTCCTAGGCATCCGTGGAAGCCCATTTGTGCCCTGCCTTCTCCTCGGTTTATGAGAGCCAAAAATTCCCCCTTCTGCTTATTTTATTTTGGCTTCATTTCTGTCATTTCCAACCAAAAGAGTCCTGATTAGTACAACACTTCCTGTCCATGGGGAAGTTCAGCAATCACTTTGTCCCCTCACCCAGAGTCCAATACTGCCAAAGCTGAGATGTTAAGACCCAATTTATCCTTGGTCAACCAGTTACCTGAGGAATGCCACAGCTACTTGAATGGAATGGTTACGTTGGCTATCTTCCCTCTTCCCCCTAAAACAAACAAACGAATCCAACACTGTTGTCTTGAATGTGGAATTTCATTTTATAAATGAATAAATAAATATATATGTTTTCTAGGAACCCTGTAGAATAGACAGATGTTTGTCAGCAAAACTGAATCAGGAAAGGATGAAGAGAGCTGAGGAAATCAGTCATGCACACTCATGTAGAGGCCGCAAATAGAGAACAGTCTTTGCAAAAACTTGCCAATCACATCAAGCATTCTTTCTGGGAATGGCACCAAGATACTAGTGAATAACAGTGTCACATTTTAAAACAAAGAAAACTATTGCTAGTGCAGTACTAATACATTTATTTGATGGCCCGAGAGTCCTAGTGACCTAAATCCATATCCTTTGTTTCTGCAGAGTTTATGTTTTCATCTTCTCAATACAATTCTGTTTTTTTTTAAAGTACATTCATACTCAGGTAATTTGTAACATTTAAAAGCATAATCAGAGATGTATAATACTAGGGAAATTTAAGGCTGTCAAGTCTGTAAAGGTGCCTTCATGCACCAAAAACAGTATAATTATATTGCAATATGTCATTTTAAAAACATTTATTGAAAAAAATTTATTGAGCTGCAGCTGTGAAGTGGATGTTAGGTTCTGAACATTGATGGTGAATATGAAATTTTTCCTGCTTTGACCATATTCACAGTGTAGTACCTGAGTGATATTTAAAAATAATTGTGGCCGGGCGCAGTGGCTCACACCTGTAATCCCAGCACTTTGAGAGGCTGAGGCAGGTGGATCACAAAGTCAGGAGATCAAGACCATCCTGGCCAACACGGTGAAACCCCGTCTCTACTAAAAATACAAAAAAATTAGCTGGGCGTGGTGGCGCATGCCTGTAGTGCCAGCTACTCGGGAGGCTGAGACAGGAGAGTTGCTTGAACCCAGGAGGCGGAGATTGCAGTGAGCTAAGATCGCGCCACTGCACTCCAGCCTGGGCGACAGTGCGAGACTCTGTCTCAAAAAAAATAGTAATAATAATAATTACCTGGCCAGGCATAGTGGCTCTCGCCTGTAATTCCAGCACTTTGGGAGGCCAAAGTGGGTGGATTACTTGAGTTCAGGAGTCAAGATCGGCTTGGCCAACATGGCGAAACCCCATCTTTACTAAAAATACAAAATTTAGCCAGGTGTGGTGGCATGCACCTGTAACCCCAGCTACAAAGGAGGCTGAGACAGGATTGCTTGAATCTGGGAGTTGGAGGTTGCAGTGAGCCGAGATCGTGCCACTGCACTCCAGCCTGGGTGACAGAGCGAAACTCCATCTATCTCAAAAAAAAAAAAAAAGTTTTCTGTGTATATTTCCTGGTGGTTTCCCCTGTTTCCCTCTCCTTCCCATACCTGATATATCTGAAAATACACATAGCTGCTGAGAGCCTCTGACCAGAGCTCAAACCATCACCTCCCTTGAGGTCAGACACAACATATCAGCAGACCCGGGAGTGTCTAAAGCTTAATTGCAAAGCAAGTTCAACAACCCTGAGAGAAGAAAAGGTCAAGAATGATGAGGGGGAACAAGAAGAGCTCCTGAGAGTTTCAGGAAAATAGTAGCTTGGGACACTTGAGAAGAACTGTTCTTTTGTTTGTCTGTGGAGACAGTTTTGCTCTGTCACCCAGGCTGGAGTGCAGTGGTGCAATCTCAGCTCACTGCAACCTCCGCCTCCTGGGTTCAAGTGATTATCGTGCCTCAGCCTCCCGAGTAGCTGGGATTACACGTGTGCATCACTTACACCCAGCTAATTTTTGTATTTTTAGTAGAGATGGGGTTTTGCCATGTTGGCCAGGCTGGTTTCAAACTTCTGACCTCAAGTGATCTGCCCGTCTCGGCCTCCCAAAGTGCTGGGATTACAGGCGTAAGCCACCATGCCCCACCAGGAGAACTATCTCTTGAAGAACCTACCTTCCCTGGGTCACTACCCAGACACCAGACACCATGTGTTCCTGTTTTTCTTCTGCTGCATAGACTCCCCCTTGGCAGAGCCCACTTCTTCTTTCTGGCCTCTAAATATTACGGTGTCAAAGCTCTTCTTTTCTATCTACTCACACTCCCTAAGTGATCTCATCCAACCTCTTTCAGTCAGGAGCAGTGACTGCACCTGGAAAGGAACAGCTGTCAGGAGGCCTGCATGATGGGAGCTGTGGCTTTTGGTCAGAGGACTCAGGCAATCTTCAGTGGGGAGCTGGGGGAATACACTACCTCACCTTGCTCTTTTTTCTGATCTGCCACAAGGCTGGCTGAATCCAGCTGGAAACCAGGGGTTGGAGTTCATTGACTGAATTCACACAGGTCAGGCTATCTGAAGGTAAAGAGCAGAGTAGAGAGGCATGGAGTGAGAATTAGGAAGGCTACAAAGCTATGCAGCACACTGTCCATATACTGAAGACTCCCAAATGTGTGTATTTCCAGCCCTAACGTTTCAGTTCAAATCCCAATGGCCTGTTTGGATATCTCCTCCTGAATATTAACTTGAATGTCCCATCCCCCAGCCTGGTCCCCTACCCGCTTCCTTCCACACCCTCCTCCTAACTTTATCACTATTCACACAGTTATTTAGGTCCAAACCTAGCTTTCATCCCTGAATCCTTTCTCTTATAACCAATCCACGAGCAAGGTATGCCAGTGCCACTGTTAAGAAATGCTCAGAATCTGGATATTTCTCACCACACCAATGCTTCCACCCTAGTCAATGCTTCCACCCTAGTCCATGCCCGCATTGTCTTTTGCTTGTATGAGGGCAGTAGATTCCTAACCCACTTCTACCCTGGCCCCAGTATGGTCTATTCTACCCCGTGAGGTCTACACAGCAGCCAGAGTGATCCTCCTCCAGCTACTCTTTAACCCCTTACTGTGTTTTCATTTTCTTTCCAGCAAGCAACTCCACATAAATGCCTATTATATGTTTATTGATTTATTTGTTTATTGTTGTTACTCGCATTAAAACGTAGGTTACATGACGTCAGGAATCTTCTTGTCTACCAAGTTTTACCCTCAGTTGAATAGACTAATTGTTTACTGGAAAATGAATGTAACTTTTCAAAACACACTGTCAAGAGCATGAGAAGACAAGCTACAGATTGGTAGAAAATATTTGCAATAATATATCTGATAAAGGACTATTACGTAAAATACAAAGAACTCTTAAAACTCAGCAATAAGGAAACAAATAACCTGATTTTTAAATGGCAAGAGACTACAATAGTGATGTTATCCCTGGGAGAAAGAAAAAAGAAAAGGAAAAAAAAATGGCGAGAGACTTAAACAGGTACCTCACCGAAGAAGATATACAGAGGCAAATAAGCATATGGAAAGGAGCTCAATATCATCGGTCATTAGAAAAATGCAAATTAAAACAACAACGATGAGATTCTACCACACAGCTGTTGGAATGGCCGAAATCCAAGACACTGACGTCACCAAATGCTGGCAAGGGTATGGAACAACAGGAGTTCTCATTCATTGCTGGTGGGAACGCAAAATGGTGCAGCTACTTTGGAAGACAGTTTGGCAGCTTCTTATAAAACTAAACCTACTCTTACCATGTAATCCAGCAATCATGTTCCTTGGTATTTACTCAAATGACTTGAAACCTTATGTCCACATAAAAACCTGCACACGAATGTTTACAGCAGCTTTATTCACAATTGCCAAAAATTGGAAGCAATCAAGATGTCCTTCAGTAGCTGAATAAATAAACTGTAGTACATCCAGACAATGAGATGCTAAAAAGAAATGCTAAAAACTGCTAAAAAGAAATGAGCTGTCAAACCACGAAAAACATGGAAAAACTTTAAATGTATATTGCTAAGTGAAAGAAGCCAATCTGAACACCGACATCACAGCTTCAATTCTGTGATGTAAAATAGCACATCACAAAGCATTCTTCCAGATAGTTTGTTTCTAGTTTTTAGGACTGGATATTCATATTTTCTTTCTTTCTTTTTTTTTTTAAGACCAATATCCAGCCCTAAATGTGAATATGCCAGGCTGGAGTGGAGTGGTGCGATCTCGGCTCACTGCAACCTTTGCTTCCCAGGTTCAAGCAATTCTCCTGCCTCAGCCTCCCAAGTAGCTGGGATTATAGGCATCCACCACCATGTCTGCTGATTTTTTTGTATTTTTAGTAGAGATGGGGTTTCACCATGTTGGCCAGGATAGTCTCAATCTCCTGACTTCATGATCCATCTACTGCAGCCTCCCAAAGTGCTGGGATTACAGGTGTTAGCAACCACACCCAACCTGATATTTTCTTGTAAAAGATCAATAGGTTCAGAATGTCACTTCTTAGATTCTACAAAAAGAGTGTTCTGAACTTGTTAAATGCAAATTGAAGTATGATTTCAACTATGTGATCTCTGGCAAAGGGAAAATTATTGAGACAGTAAAAAGATCTGTGGTACCAGGGGAAGGTATGATTTCCACTATGTGATCTCTAGGAAAGGTAAAACTATATTGAGACAGTAAAGATCAGTGGTTACCAGGGGAAGGAGGGATGAATAGCAAAGCACTGAGGATTTTAAGGCAGTTAAACTTCTGTAGGATTCTACCATAGTGGATAGATATTATTATATATTTATTCAAAGCCATAGCATATAAAACACCAAGACTGAACACTAGTGTAAGCTATGGATTGTATCAGTGTAGGTTCATTGATTGTAACAAATATACCACTCTGGTTGGGATGTTGACAGTGGGGGTGGCTGTACATGGTGTTGTTGCAGTGGGTATATGGGAATTCTATGTACTTTCTGTTCAGTTTTGCTATGAACCTAAAACACTTCTAGAAAATAAACTTCCTTTTAAAAAAGAAAAAGAATAATATGTGTGGAGACCCTAGAGAAAAAAAAGATGATAAATCTAAAAAAGCTAGCCCACTATGCTCTGAAACTAATCATCTGTCAAAACAGCAAATTTATACTTATGATTTGTGCATTTCATTGTATGTAGACGTTATATCAAAAGAAAACCTATAAACAAATATTGAATTCTAGTTGTGATATGCATGCTGAAATATTTACGGGGAAAGTGCACTCATGTCTGCAATTTATTTGAAATGCATCAAAATTGGGTGGATTAAGGTATAGCTAAAAGAATAAATGGATGGATGGATGGAAGACAGACAGACAGACATACGATAAGGCCAGTTGAGTACATTGAAAATGGAAGAATCTGGATGATGAGTATATGGTTGTTCACTGTAAAATTCTTTCAACTTGCTGTATGTCTGAATTTTTTCATAATAAAATGTTGGGATAAACTATTTTCAAAACAAGGGTGCAGCTTCCACTTCCTTTTGAGATTTATTAGTGCCAAACATTTTAATGACCTTGGCAGTTATGGGGGGGTGGAACACTTAAGCTAATAACTGAAATGTCACTTTGCTTAAATTAAAACCTCAAAGATGTTTGTGAAATGGAAGATTGCTTATCCTCATCTTAAAGCCACTTAGTACCAGCAAAGCCTCCGTCCTCAGAATCATCTATAATGCATGCAGTGTGTGCTCTCGGCACTGTTTTTTTCTCTTTTCTTGACGTCAGTTGCCATTTGTACGGGTTTCCAAGGTAGTGACCAGACACATCTAAAGGCAAGCCTACAAGAAAGAACAACATACTTATTTTTCCCCTTTTAGCCTCAAATATATTTAAAATTCATAACACATTCAGTTTGATGAAATTCTGCTTCAGAGAGAACCAGACTTCACAGAACAGAAAAGAACTCCCTACTCTTGTCTCTGCAGCTCTGCTTTTAATGACTGGATTTGTTTAAAAAAGAGGAAAAAAACTATATATAGACTTCTCTTTACACCACAGTTCCCCCTGCCCTGCGGAAAAAACGTGAGAAGGTACTGGGTATATTTTTACAAAATTTTGGTAAAGTCAGTAGAAAGACCTAGTTTACCTCCAAAGTCAGCATGGGAAAAATTTGGATCTGTTCAAAACAGGAATATTTCATGTTCCTTGGAAAGTATGTAATTTTTTAAAAATTAGGAAATAATACTTAGGGCTATCAATTGGCATGGTTAATTGATATATTTCCACCTGGACAGATGTTACATCAGTTCTATGTTTTATTTAAGTAAAAGGTAACATTGGCTAGGTGTGGTGGCCCATGCCTGTAATCCTAACACTTTGGGAAGTGGAGGCAGGAGGATCGTTTGAGCCCAGGAGTTCAAGACCAGCCTGGCCAACATAGGGAGATTCCCCTCTTTACAAAAAAAGAAAAAAATTAGCCAGGCCTGGTAATGCACACCTGTAGTCCCAGCTACTGAGGTGGGAGGATCACCTGAGTCCAGGGAGTTCAAGGCTGCAGTGAACCGTGATTGTGTCACTGCACTTCAGCCTGGGCAACAGAGTGCAACTCTGTCTTAAAAGTAAATAAATAAATAAAAGAGGGTGAGTTTTAGAACTGTCCACATTTAACAAGTATGTTTAGTGTGGCAGCAATAAATAAACCATTATGGATTAAGGAGGAACCCCAGAGAGATCCAAGATGGCCGATTAGCAGCAGCTCAGGATTGTAGCTCCCAGTGAAAGCGCAGAGAGCGAGTGGACGCCGCACTTTCAGACAAATTTTTGTTGCCCACAGACCGGGAGATTCCCAGCAGAGGAGGCACACGGGTCGCCAGCGCAACTTTTTTGGCCAGCACAGCTGTTTTGCCGGTTCCCCGGCACAGCGCTTCTTGGTGCAGAGTATACGGGACGGGGTGCCCTTTGAGTCGGGCTCTGCTGGTCCCATCCCCACAAGGAGAACAGCAATTGGAAATGCTGAGGACTGAGAGTTTCACAGCAGGCACAGCCGAACCAGGAAGGTCCAGCTCTGTGGGGAAGGGGCGTCCACCAAAGGAAAACTAAGAAACAGAAAAAACTTCATCACCAGGTGGAGAGAGATCCAAGATGGCCAATTAGCAACAGCTCAGGATTGTAGCTCCCAGTGAAAGCGCAGAGAGCGAGTGGACACCGCAATTTCAGATGAATTTCTGTTGCCCACAAACTGTGAGCTACCCAGTGGAGGAGCCACACGGGTCACCAGCGTGACTCTTTTGGCCGGCGCGACTGTTTTGCCAGCCCCCTGGCGTGCTGCGGCACTTCTCAGTGCAGAGTATACAGGACTGGGTGCCCTTTGAGTTGGGCTCGGCTGGTCCCATCCCCACAAGGAGAACAGCAACTGGAAGCGCTGAGGACTGAGAGTTTCACAGTAAGCACAGCTGAACCCAGGAAGGCCTAGCTCTGTGGGGAAAGGGCATCCGATGAAGGAAAACTAAGAAACAGAAAAAACTTCATCACCAACAAGCCAGACGTCCACTCAGACCCAATCTGAAAGTCAGCAATTACAAAGATGACAAGTGGATAAATCCACAAAAGTGGGAAGAAACCAGTGCAAAAAGGCTGAGAACACCCGAAATCAGAATGCCTCTCCTACAGGGGATCGCGGCTCCTCATCAGCAAGAGAATAAGACCTGACGGAGAATGAGTGCGATAAACTGACAGAATCAGGCTTCAGAAGGTGGATAATAAGAAAC